>CM057052.1:41742500-42010000 GCA_029948455.1 Solanum rostratum
TTATTATATATCTTCTTTCCTAGATGGTCGTAGTACTTAGCAAATAGGGTAACGAGGGTTATTTTGGGTTACTTGTGGTTTTTCTAGACTGTACTAGATTTGATAGCTATAGTTGTTGAGCTTTCACAATGAAGAACCATGATAAGTCCTGGTAAAGGCTGGATATGGGCTAATGTCCGATGATAGGTATGCATTCTGCCTTAACTCCTATCTGTAGGAATACATAGCCTAAGGCTACTATGATATGCTTGATGTGAGGTTGTTTGTTGATTATATGATGTACTGTGGACTGATTTGGTATGGATATGACTCTACTGGACTTGGTTGTTTTGGATACTTGTGATTAACATGAATATGGTGTATTTGGCTCTGGATGGGCATGACTCTACATAGTCTGTGAGATATATACTTTTGTATATAGTTGTTAGTCCTTGTGCATTTATTATCCTAACCTGAGGTTGGGATTAGCTAATGTTATCTGAGAAATAATGACATACAGTTGTGTAGGTTAGATTGGGTGGTATATATATGTAAGTGACGTTGCCTATGTTCACTCTGGGTACAATATGACTTTAGAGTTCTAAATATGGATAGCCTAGTTATGTAAGTGACTGTTTCGATACCTAGACTCCTTGATGACGTGTCTCGTCACTATTTGAGCTCTGATGGTCATGTTCAATTGTTTGAGACCAGGGAGTTACATCCCGTGGTCCAAGTTTGATGACCACGATTGAGATACCGAGTGGCTGATGTCGATTCAAAAGTCCAAGCACCAAATGATTTTCATTGGGTTTTAGGCTAGTTGATTTTCCTTTGGTTCGATGCCCTATTGATTTTCTTTGGGATTGAGGCCCTATTGATTGTGTTAGGGGGATTCTTTCTCCCGCTAGGGATATGTCCCACATATATATATATATATATATATATATATATATATATATATATATATATATATATATATATATTGTCAGACCATCTGGCCTGGCAAATTTCCCTTACCCAAGACTAGGTTGGGAGGGGGGTCTGAGGCCTTGTTTGATATTATAGGGGTTCGAGGCCCCATATGACACTGGTTACTGGATGGGTTGAGGACCTTGTTGATTACCTATGGATCCACACACCTATATATACCTTGATTGTGCGTGAGTGTACCTTCTAGGCTTATAGGGGCTCATGGGGCGTCCAGGCTTAGACACTAGGATGTTACACATACGTACAGTTGACCCCTGTATCATGTGATATTGGGATTTGTGTTTCCTTGTGGTTTTGTGAGTTTCATGGAATTCGGTCAATTAGATTGTGTGTGGTGTACCTTCTGGGTTTATGGGTCCCAATCGACATACATACATAGATATTAGGGCCTTGCACCTGTATACATTACTATGTCTCAGTCTGGTGAAAGTTGTTGTTTGGGCCTACTCGTGTTTCATCAGTTAGTATCATCGCAAACCACTTGGGTTGGTTCAGTTGGGGGTTTGATGATTCGCCAGACATATTTATTCCTTGATGAGGGTTCTGATTTGCTACATTTACTACAATTCTCTACATTTTATCCTTCTATATTCACAGTACTTCACTCGATCGGCTAATGATGCTTATTGGGTGCCTGTTACCAGTTCTGACCCCTACATTTCTGCATCTTCCATTGTGCAGGTCTAAGTACTAGCCACAGTCACTGAGTTAGGGCTTCGCAGGTGATTCAGGAGACACTGGTGTGCATCAACAGCTCTAGAAATTCTACAATCTCCCTCTGTTTTGACGATCGTCTTTGTTACTTTGACACTGGCCTTGTATATGTAGTTTGGATTTATATGTGTAGATTTCCATTTTTGTTATTAATGTAGATATGTATATTTTATCTTGAGACTATAGTAGCTCTATACAGGTGACTTTCAGGTCCTGGGTATATTGTATATGGCGTACTTATACGTTGCTAGTATCTATATCACTAGTGATTCAGGACAGGTGCTATGGGCATTGGGTTGGCTTGTCTGTAGGTGGGATCTAACAGGCGCCATCATGACTTGAGAGGTAAAGTCATGACAAGGTATAAATCTCATTGTTATGGTGGAGTTGTTGAGTCTCTTGCTTGTTGCGGCTTGATCTATTAATACTATATTGTTGTTATTGAGTTGTTAGGTGTTGAAACAGTTGGACCTTAGAAAGTTGGGATGATATGTGTTATGTTGGATTAAGGAGGTTGGCTATGAGCTATATAACATTGATTTGTTGTAATTCTGATTAATTGATTTTAGGGCTAACGAGTATGTGATTAGTATTGTTTTATCTTCCATACTCCTTGTACTTCACTTGTAAATGAATGATAATACTTGTCGGACACTATGATGAAAAATATGATGTATACCTATGTACAGAAGAATAAATAAAGTGGTTGTCGGTGTTTAATATATTATGTATTTGATGTGTTTCTGAATATATGATGGTTGTGAGGGTACAGGTGATTTGTATGTCGATCATTTTTTTCGTTGTGGATATCTATCGTCATTTTGAAGCCACTAAGGATTGTATGTCAATAAGTTGTTATATTGGGATTGTGCACTGACTACTTATCACACTTATGATAACTATTATTGTTATGATTGACTGACTTGATAGAAAGAGAAAAGAGGCTAGGTTCTTGTGGTGGAATATAATTACACTAGATATTACATGTAACTGTGTTAGTATCAGTGAGTCGGGTAGCCATCTGGGGTTAAGTTGTAAGTATTGCTTTCATAAAAGAACATGAAACAAGGTAAGGTTTGTATATGTCGAATATGGCTACAGTTAGGGATAATTGTGATTGGTTGGTTATCAGCTAGTATGCTAAAGACGTCTATATTTGGCCTGTTGATGTCCTATTATGTGTTTGTAAGTTGAGTTGATGGGCTGAGGGGTTGATCTTTTGAGGATCCCCTAGAGATTGTTATATTGATTCTCAGCTACATACTGGTGGATTATTACACTTATGATTAGCCAGGGAGGCAAGAATTGTCGTTTGATTCCGAGCATCCTTATGACTATTATATTCACTATCTACTATGAGTGTGTGGTTGGGATCTCTATGTGGTTCAGATGGGAGTCTTTAGGTATGTCAACATTCTTACTTTTGCGGGAAAGTTCTATTAGTGGGGGATGTTGTAATGACCCTCCAATTCATTTTTGTTGTTCCACAAATATTTTATTTGTTTGAGCCTTTGCATAGTGACTACAGCTATTTGAAACTTATTGACACTTATTGTTTAGTCATTGGGTGAATCATTTGACAATTATACAGCTTTTCGAGTTAAAGGACAAATTATAACTGTAAAATAGATTTTGAAGTAAAGTCCTAGTAATTGGCCTCGGAGTTAAATTCTTACGGTTCCATCAGCTCCAGAATGGCCAAATTATGCTAGGAGGATATTCAGTGCAATTAGATAGAGCTTTGCAAATTTAGTCGCGAAATGGGTCAATAGTTGACTTTAGTTAGCATCTTAGGTAAAAGTGCTCCAAATGGAAAATTTTGACTACACGGTTGGATTTGGAACATTATGTTTGGTCTAGGAGGACCTTTCTTTTGGTTCTCGGGATTTCCAAGTGTATTTTGGTCCCATCGGTAGATTTATATATTGCAAAATGGGACCCACATTGGAATAAAATGACCTCTGATGGAAATTTTGACTACACAGTTGAGTCTAAAATGCCATTTTCGATCAGATTTCAAATACGAATTGTATTTTTCTTACTCCGGATAAGGCCGGAGCATTAAAATTAAGTTTGAGTAGTTGCTAAAAATTAAAAGGGGCGATGCCAATGTTGTCCACTGGGGAAGTGACACGTGGTTGGTCAGGTATGAGAGGATATATTTTTATCCAATTTCTAGAAACAGTGAAGAATTAGCAAAACTTTCAATTGTTAAATTTCTCTCGCTTTTTATACAATTTGAGCGATTTAAAAGCCTAACTTGCGTATTTTGCAGAGAGGAACATCATGGGAACTTCAGAATTTTCTTTTGGCATGCCATTTGAGGTAAAAGTGGCCTGTTTTGATGCTGTTATATATTGTGATTTAAATGTTGAAATATGATTTCTCATTTATTTTGAGACTAGTTTTGGTAAAATCTAGGTCTATTCTATGTATATTTGCGAGGCACACGTCGTGGTAATGTCAGAATTAATTTATAGAGCTATGTTTGTTGCAAAAATGTCAATATAGCTGTTGTTTATGTTGCAATTCATTGGAAAAATCTGAAATGTGATATCTTTGTCATTTCTTATCAGAAATTAATGAAATTTGGGTCTAAATTGTACTACTTTTTGAGACCTACAATGTGGTATATTTGAATTATGTTAATTTGACTGTATTTTTAAGAAATTTAGCTGAGGAACTATTATACATATATGTACTTTCTGATAAGAAATGTCTTTTGTTTTCAGGCTGTTTTTGATTGTTCTAAGCCTCGTTTTGAGCTTAATTTCTCACTATAGACTCGGAGTGACATAGAAATAATCTTACGGGGGTTGGTTTGGTAAGTTAGGCGTGGGCCTCACTTTTCCCATTTAGGTTTCAAACGATCCACCTTTTCCTATTTCTTGAAATATTATAGTCAAAATAGTCATAATTATATGGTGACTCATATTTTGACAGCTGAGCAGCATTTGGAGGTCATCGGTGAGGAAAACCTCATGTGGACTAATTAAGAGTACAGAGAATCACCTTCCAGGTAGGCTAGACTTTTCTTACCTCCAGATTGAGCTGAAATACATGTATACGCGGAGCTAGTTTGTGGTTTGAAGTCCGAAGTAAGATATGTATATACGTTATGGGGTTCATTGTTAGTTATGTTTCTTCTTATGCATTTTAAAGATTGTTGTCAGGATTTATCTTATATCAGTTTTCCTGGATGGTCATTGTATTTATCATATGGGGTAACTAGGGTTATTTTGGGATACTTGTGCTTGTTCTAGATTGTAATAGATGTGATCACTATTGGAGCTGAGTTCTGGCATTGTGGAACCATGATAAGGCCTGGAAAAGACTAGATACAGGCTAATACCCTATGACAAGTATTTATTCTGGCTTTACTCCTATTTGTAGGAATATGTAGCCTAAGGCTTCTATGATATGCTGGATGTGAGGTTGTTTGTTGATAACACACCATACTATGGACTAATTTTGTATAGATATGACTATACTGGACTTGGTTGTTCTGGATACTTGTGATTGACTGGAATGTGGTGTATTTTGCTTTTGGCTTTGGGTGGGCATGACCCTACATTAGTCTATGAGATATATGCTTATGTATATAGTTGTTAGTCCTTGTGCATTTATTATCCTTACTTGAGGCTGGGATTCGCTAGTGTTATCTTAGGGATGGTGACAAACGATTGTGTGGCTTGGATTGGGTGGTATATATATGTTGTGAGTGTCGTTGCCTACGTTCACTCTTGGAATGATATGACTTTAGAGTTCTAAATCCGAATAGCCTGTGTGAAACCTGTGTTCCTCGTCTTCCATATATATATAGGGTGGCATCTCATATAAGACATATATGAATTTGGATAGAACCTAAGGATAATAAGGCTGCCAATAAGTGGTAACGTCAAGGACCTAAAGTTTTAAGCCAAAGGAATACCCTAAATGCATATTCGGGATTAAAGAAATGACCCGAGTGGCACCTTGCCGTTTTCGGAAGGTTTAAATTAGGTTTCACTTTTTGGATGAGACTAAAAATTTATAATTTGCTAATGATGGATTTTTTAAGTTATTTTAATATTACGAAGGTCATACATTAAGTTTTGGAATCAAGAAAGTTGCAAGATAAAGGTTGGCCAAGGTTACCGTAAGTTTCTTTAAGAAATCCTTCTTAAATTTGGGCCAAATGTATCAGGCCATATCTCCCAAATTTCATGGAGTTAGAAGGTCTATGACCTAGCAAATGGAAGATCTATGAGTCTAGTTTGCAACGGAAAACACCGCGCATCAAACCAACCTTAGAATAAAGAGTTATGACCATTTTATCGAGGCTGCCCGAGCTGGAAACCGGGTCATGGGTCGGGTCGGGTTGACCCAGCTTAATGTCGGCTATTTTGACATTTTAAAGCTCAAAATGAGCCATTTTCGTCCCAAACCAGTATGAAACTGAAAAGAAAGCTCCCAAAATTCAATAAGTGATTTAGATAAGTTTTTCACATTTTTACCGTTAAAATTCGTCCCCGTGCCTAGAAATGTGTGCCTTATGCTTTGCAATTGTTTTCCCTCGTATTAGCTGTGTTTGGAGCTGTTTTTGGGCTGTAAAAAAAGTGGTGTTCTTGCTGGTATTGTTGATTTGCAGCTGGTGTGTTCAGGTAATAATTTTGGGACTCCTTTATGGTCATTTTTACGAAGTTCTACGGACATTTCCTCGCGTAAATGCTCCTTGCTGAATCTGGTCACTAATGTTAAATTTTTGACTGTGTATAGGTGTCTTTAAGATGCATATATATAGTCCTTTTGAAGCTTAGGATGTAAGGAAAAACTTTTGTGAAGGAACTTTTGGCAATTGGACGTTCGTTGGAGGGGTACGTTAAGGCTAAGCTTCGTCCCTCCTTTTAGCACGAAATCCGGGAAGTTCCCCAAAACGTCAAATGCGATATCTTACTATTCTTTTGCTAGAAAGACCTTCTGTGAAAGGCACTGGGATTACAACTGAGTTACTGTCACGATGGTATTAGGTTGAAATTCCATTCATTCGCTTAAACTGGACATTCAATTTCTATATATCATTTTGTTGATTTTTTCGGCTATCAATTCATATGTTCGAGGTGTTTCTCTTCTTGGTATAGTGCCATTAAAATAAATGTAGAATGCAAAGGAAATGTAGTATTCAAAATCAGTCCTTCTTCCATATAAAAATATAATTGAAGAATTTAACAAGTAACCTGTTGGTTTGCAATATTTTGTGGTGATATGCTCCTATTTAAACTACTAAAGCACTTGATCCGGTTTAAATGCATTCTTTTACTAATTGACATGGGACCAAGTATAAGCATTATGTAAAGCACCATTATGAACATTTTCAAAGTTAAGGCTTCACTCTAAATATTGGGTTAAGTTCCCAAACTTGTTAAAAATGACATATAAGATCCCACGAGTCATGTGTATATTCTATGACAACGATTATGAAGCTATGAGAATAAGTGTACCAATGAGCCAAGATTGGCTCAATGACAATGATTATGATTCTATGAGAATAAGTGTACCGATGAGCCAAGATGTGGTAGGTTCTTGCTATGGTCTACTATGTGCATTCAACATTCATATCATACATTGCACGTTATGCATGAACGTCGAGCTATAATCGAAGGTATGGGGCCTATTTGCTCAAATATATATATGTATATAGTACAGATGGCTACAGGCTGGCAGATATGATGCCGGTTAGCTACCGGAAAGGACCACCAGTACTAGCATTTGGTTGGGTATGTCATGCATTTGCATCTATATATATGTATTCACAACATGCGACACTCGAGCATACCATGCATTTTTTTTATCACTAGGAGGTGGCTTATTGGCCATTAAGGCTACTTGAGTTTTGGTTACAGGTGGTATTTCTATTAACCTTTTTACTATGATTATCTACGATTCTACTTCCTACCTTACATACCAGTACATGTTTATTCGTACTGACGTCCCTTTGCCTTGGAACGCTGCATTTTATTTCGTGCGTGTAGGTTCAGGTAGGGGTTCTGATTTACCCCTCCTTTAGGAGCCCTATTCAGCTATGAGTTGGTAAGCTCTACCTCTTCCTAGAGCTTTCACAGGATGTTTACTTTTTGTTGTACAGTTGGGTATGTCGGGGCCCTGTCCCGGCAGTGTTAGTGACTCTCTTAGAGACTATTGTGGACATGTTATTGTTGGTTGTTCCTTTTGTGTCTTTTAGTCTCCAGTCATAAGATTGGCATGTACATATGGGGTGTGCATGTACCTCTGTGGTGGAAGCCTTGTCGGCTAGCTAGTACTTTATCATTCTGGTTTATCTATCTTGATGTACATGATTTACTGTCGACTAGGTCATGACCTATAATGTCCAGGCTTAGTCTTTCAAACGTTATGCTGCCCAATTTTCTTCTGGTCCCTAGTTAGTTCACTAGCATGTTTAGTGGCTTACCCGACCAAATAGCGGTATCTGGTGCCAGTCGCACCTCCCCTCTCTTTGGGGAGTGATAGCCTGGTTGAGTGAGTGCCTACTTCGATACCTCGAGTCCTAGATGATGCTTTCTGCAACGATTTGAGCTCCAATAGTCACATTTGAGAGTCTGATACCTAAGAGTCATGCCCTGCGGTCCGAGTACAGTGACCACAACTGGGAGCCAAGTGGTGAATGCCGATTTTAACGTTTGAGCACTAGTTGATTGTCACTGGATTTGAGGCCCAGTTGATTTTCCTTGGATTAGATGACCCAGTTAATTACCTATGGATCCGCACACTTGTACACATCCTGATTGTGAGTGGGTGTAACCTTTGGGCTTATGAGAGCTCAGGGGTGTCAAGGCTTAGATACTAGGTCCTTACACCCACGTACAACTGACCCCTAAATCATGTGATATTGGGAGTTGGGCTTCCTGGTGGTTTCATGTGTTCTGTGGTGATTCTGCCAGTTAGATTATGCGTGGATGTAACTTCTAGGGTTATAGGGCCCAGTTAGTGTACATGCATAGATACTACGCCCTTGTACCTACATACAACACTATGTCTCAGTTTGATGATAGTTGTGGTTTTGGCCTTCTCGTGTTTTGTCAGTTAGTATTGTTGCACACCATTTAGGTTGGTTAAGTTAGGGATTTGGTGATTCTCAAGACTTGTTTACTCTTTGAACAGAGTTTTGATTTACTACATTTACTATAGTTCTCTATTTTTGAGCCTTTTATATTTATAGCACTTCACTCGGTTGGTCGATGATGCCTACTAGGTGCCTATTACCGGTACACACCCCTATATTTCTATATCTTCCAATGGTGCATATCTAGGTACTAGCCACAGTCGCTAAGTTAGGGTTTCACAGGCGATTCAAGAGACATTGGTGAGCATCAACAACTTTAGACATTCTACAGTACCTCTCTGTTTTGACGGTCATCTTTTGTATTTAGACATTGGCCTTGTATATGTAGTTTGGATTTCTATATGTAAATTGCCATTTTGGTTATTAACATAGATTTGTATATTTTATCTTGAGTCTATAGTAGCTCTGTACAGGTGACTTCCTTGTCTTTGTTAGATTGTGTTTGTCGTACCTATATGTTGCTAGTATTTTTATCACTAGTGATTTAGGACAAGTGGCATGGGCATTGGGTTAACTTGCCTGTAGGCAGGATCTAACAAGCGCCATGATGACCTGAGAGGTTGGGTTGTGACACATATCATAACCATTCTTAAAGGGGCATAAACATATATCTATGGTGGCACATAGTTATGGAACTTGGGTGCTAGACCCTCAGAAATAACCTCCCTCCAACAAGTCTGCTCGGTGCTATGTCATCATCCCACAAGAATACATATACATATACATGTTTTCAAAAGAGGGATAAGTCATTTCAAATCATTTCAATGCATACTTAGGCTTAAAACCCTACATTCTTCCTAATCATGCATACTTGACCTAAAGAGCCAAATCATACTTTATATCATATTTTCATGATAAACACCCAAAGTTTCTCAAACAACCATATCATAGACATTATGTGATCACTTGTCATGTCATAACCATACATTTATCAAAATCATATTCATCGACATAATTGGATCTTAACCCACTTTATAATCTTCATAAAAACCAATACTCACGTGTTCATATGTCATGAATGATGAAAGAATAACATGGTTGATAGAGATTCATACTTAAAAATCAATAATATATTATGAAATCCATGTAAATCCATCAAGAAACTCACATTTAAATCATAGTTTAGATTACCCATGCTTAAATCCAATATTTAAGGGGATATGCATATTAAAATCATCATAACATCAATGAAATTCAACATACTAGGGCTTAAATCACTTTAAAAACATCAATTAAATACAGCTTGTATCTCAATTGAATCAAATCAACATTTATATAAAAGATCCATATTCAACGCAAGCTTAAGATTCACAAATTAAGCAGTAAAAAGTGTTTAGGGTCTTCATGATTGAAAGAGACCATGAATCAAGCTTACATACCTTTGATAATTAAAAAGAATCAAGAAGAAATTGATCGGAGAAGAAGACCCTTCCTTGAGCTCCAAGCTAAATCTCCACTGGCACACTTGAGAGGAGTTCTATAGAGGAGAGAGTTTGAATATTCTAAGTGTATTTAATGAATGTGAATAAAAATAGAGGTGTATAGGTCTTTTCATGGGTTTTGGATAGGTTAAAAAGTCAGAAACGACCCTTAAGAATCACCCAAATTATGAGAAAGTCATTAATGAAATGAGCTTCAAAAAGTGTCCAGGGGTCCTGTGGAAGAGCTCCTCGGCTTGTGAAGAGGACCATGGACTGTGCAGTAGTCTATGGTAAAGGTCTTGGCCAATTTTTTAGACAAGGTTGGTTCCACTAAAGGCATACGATCCATGCAAGGACACACGGTCCAGGCAATAGATGCAAATTTCTAGACGGTAATTATATACTTCGAGCCATATTTTAGGATGAGGTCTTCATGAAACACCACACCAGGGATCATGATGAGTTCCATGACCCAACCACGACTCGTGGAGACTTGCACAGCTTGTGCATTGACCATGTGGTTGCTGCCTAAGCCAGTTTCTTTCCTGGAAGGTCAGGGCACCTTTGAAGGCCCCTTCCATGGCTAGTAGTAAGGACCAAAGCTCGTGAAAGGTTCCCTGGACAGCTACAAAGCATCAAATCCCTTTTTAAGCCACACAATCATCCCCTATGGGTCACACACATCTGGAAAGCTAATTTGAGCATGAATAAAGTCTCGCGGAATTGGAGTTGTACATCTATCCCCAAAGTGTGAGTCCAAAGCCTATATACCCTTAGAATTATTTGTTGATGCTTGTTTTGTACTCAACAACCAAGAATGTGCAAGAGATATGCTAAGAGGCTTGTTTGGGTTGCCTTCAGGTTTCCCATTCTTCGTGTCACTTCTAGGCCCTAGGCTTGGATTGTGACAAAACATGAGAACAAGAAAAGCAAGTTCCTGAGCAAAATGATAAGAAAGTTGAGGTAGTTAAGAGGGTCTTGTTCTTTAGATCCGGACGATGAGTTGACCTTCTCTTCTGGCTCTAGTATGGAGAGATGATTTTAGGTAGTCCCTTATATTCTCCTTTACTTTCTGGCTGTACTATGAGAACACAATACTATTTTGAGTTGGGGGTGCTCTGAGGGTGATTTGATTTGATTTTATTTGTATATTTTGATTTTGATTCCTAGATTCTTGACTTGTATACTCTGAGTTGGTATGTGTCTGATTATTCTGGAGATGTTCGTTTTGATATTGATGTGCCTTTGCTGGGCTTTGATTATTTTGATTGTGGTGTGCCCTTGTCGTGCTTATAGATATTGTGATTGGATTAGCTATTTAGTTAGATTCAGTAGCTTTTTTATTTTGTTTATTTTTTTCATCTTACCTTAGTTGGTGTGTATGATTGATGATTCCCGAAGACGGATCGAATGATGACATTGTTTAGGTATATCATTGATCAATTGTGTGTGTGTGGGTTGATTATTTTCTTCGGTGAAGTCTGAGTAGTCATTGACCTTATTGGTGCTTAATAGTGAGATTGATATTTGTTTGGTGTGAATAGATGTAGTCAAGTGTGGTATATTGTGAAAGAGGCATACCCTTCTATTTTTGATTTTGAATGATTTTGGGACAACACTTTTGCCTCTTTTTGTGACTCTTACTTGCGACATGGATATATATTGATAAATGAGTCCCTTGTAGTTGACTTGAGAGTGAAATTGAGCCTTTCTGGATTAGTTTGCATGTCATGTGTGGTGAGTTTTTTATTTTATTCCTTGTGTTCACTTCTGCTACCTAGATATTGCCCAGTTGGCCTTAAAATGTTGGTCTTGATGGATTTTTTTTGGGAAAAATGATCTTAGGCATTCTTTGATTTATTTTGAGTCCACTTAGCCTAAATATTCCACCTTTGCATTGATTGAATCCCTAGTATCCCCTTTTGAGTCTTATACTTTTTATGAGTGACCTAAATTACAAGCCTTGACCTTTTTTTGAAAAGACAACCCTCTTTTGAACCCTTCTCCCTTCTTAAACTTAAGTTGCTTCTGATAAGTAAGGTTTTAAGTCTAAGTTGATGGTGATCTTGGAAGATAAGGAAAGGTGTCTACCACTTGAAATCTTGTTAAAAGAAAGAAAAGAAAAAGTGTGATGAATGGAGGTAAGAAATGAAAAGATAAAATAGTTCTTTCAAAAATAAAAGAAAAGAAAATGAAGAAAAGTGCTTGAATGAATTGATTCCTCCAAAAAGTTGATAATGATTCGAAGTGGCACATCATAGTTGAAAAAGAAGAGTTAAAATGTGCATCGGTGTGAAATATGAAAGAAAAGAGTGGAAAAGGGTTAAAAATGGATGTTGTGTGTAGAGTTTATGGAGGTTTAGTCACTATTATCCAAATTGTATCCTATCCTACCCCTAAACCTACATTACAATCTTGATAAGCCCTTTGGGATTTCTAACCGATTTGAATTGAGTCAATGTTGATTGAAAATATGGGCAAGCTTATGGTGTGGTATTTGTGTGCATGAGATGTTCTTTGTTGAGTGTGAGTGTTTGAGTCATTGTCCCTTGTTTAATAGTATATGTTTTTGTATGTTTTAGGGACTTTCATCACCCCCTTTTTTAAGGAAATGCAAATTATAATGGACTGCTGAAGTCGATACCTTTAGAGATTGAGTCAAGTGGAGTTGTTTGGTTGACTAGAAGTTTGAATCTTTTCTTGAGAATTTCTATTGTTGGTTGATCATTCTTCAAGGTTGATTTTGACTTGAAAATGTGATAATGAAAATGAGGGAGTCTCTTGATAGGCAATCACATGCTTGGGATAATTTTTGGTACCGACCATTGTCACGGTCTTAGCTTAGTTGGTGAATGTGAATAAGGATAATGTTGTCCTTAAATTGATAGCCTCTTTTGTTTTGTTTTGTTTTACTAGAGGACTATCAAACTCTTATGTTGGGGGTATTGATGAGTGTTGAAATTACACGCATTTATGGCTCTTTTTCTTATGATTTATATTGTTAATCTAATAAGATGAGGCCAATTATGCTTTGAATAGTGTAAATTTCAGGTACAAGCTTTATATGGAGATTTGCTAGGAAGGATGGAGTGTGGAACTGCTATGGAGGAAAAAGAAGCTGAAACTGAAGAAAAATGTACCAAGAATACTTTGTTATTTGTGAATGCGGCCTTCAGGCCCGCGAACGTGGAGCTTTGGATCATTAGCAGCCATGAATGAGCGTAGCATTAGCGCGAAAGAAGAGGTGGAGTTCATTACTCTCCTCGAACCCAGAGGTTTGTGATATTTTGACCTACGTAAACGTGTTCAGAACTCTACGAATGTAGAGTATTAAAGTTACTTATGTCTGGGCAGTTCTAGAAATTCACCATTTTTATTCAAAAGTTGAATATACACGCACTCCCAGCCCTGCATCACTACTGGAAAATTGATATACGGCAACGGTTATCTGGCAATGGTTCTACAACCGTGGCAATATGCGCCCTATAGCTACGTTTTGAACCGTGGCAATAAATGATTAACATTAACCATGCTATTAGAAAGAAAACCGTAGCTATAAATTTGGTATGGCAACGGTTCAGTGTATTCGTTGCAATAGAAGACATATGGCAACGGTTTCCAACCGTTGCCAAATAACCCAAAAATAATTAACCCGCGAAATATATTATATTTCCCTCCACTCACAAAAGAGGCGTCCCCCAAAATTAATTTACTCTCTCCACTCACTCAGTACGCCCCCAAAAATTTCCACTCACTCAGTACCCTCTTCGTCGTCTCCAGTAAGCTGGTCGAGAGAGCACATCTCAGCATTCTGTCCTCATCTTCAAATTTCTGTCAATTTGTCAAACGAACAAGATGAAGATGAAGAAGATGAAGCTTCGTTAGGGCGACATTCCTCATCTCCGGTACATCTTCGTCTCCACTTCAGAAGACCCGAGAAAAGGTGAGTTATTTCACTCCTCGTCTCCGGTAAGCTCCGTTAGGGCATTTCATCATCATTGTCTGAAACACCCAAAACCCAATTGCTACGTCTCTTAGGTGAACCACATGAAAGGTCGAGCTCCGGTGGGTTTATCAGAGATACAAGGTCGTTGAGCTGCAAATCTCTCAAACATCTACAAAACACGTCTCCAGTTCTCAAGGGCTTGTTTACACAGAGAAGTTAGAACTTGCAGAGAGGTACGATTTTTTATTTCTCTGCGTATTTCTTGATTTCTAAGTCCCCACAATGTGTAATTTGTTGTGCACGTACTTTGTTTTTCAAATGCTGAAATTTCATTATAGGGTTTTGAAAAATCATAAAGAATAACAAATGGGTTTCTGAAATCTATGTTATTTGTTGTTGTTAGTGCCAATTTTTCAAAGTTCTCTGTTGATTCTTTGAAATGAAGTGTATTCTTAGCCAATCTGTCAGATTCTTTGCTGTTGGGACTGAATTTGGCAAACTAATAGGAGTAATACCTTGGTGTAGAGTGTAGTGGCGCTGAGAGTTGGACCAGGCATTAGAGCAGCCAAAAATACAGCAACTGAATTTTAGATTTAGGCCAATTAGGCCCTGATGTTGTTGAATTTACATATGGCAACAAAATTATCAGTACTAAACTTATTAGAAACTTGATTTTCTTCATGTTCTTTTTCTTCATGTTCTGTTAGAGAAGGGAATTGCTTGCCTTTTTTTTTTACCCCTTCTTTTATTATTCTTGGTTGGTCTCTAGCATTTAGTCAAAATGCGCGTGTGTCAAGAGCGGTTGGTTATGGTAGTTCAAATGCCATAATCATTTTGATCTTGTACAGTTATTTCTGCATCAGATTGTCCAATACGAATTTCTGATGAGAGTAGTAAATATTAGACTGATAAACTAATGGAGAATGATAATTATTTCTCATTACTAACCATTTTCTAGTTTTTGATCTGAATGTGTCTGGTGCTTTTTATTTGTTTCCAAGAATTATTATTCAGTGGAGGTTGTTTTCTAATCATCTGTTAGTGTGAAGAGCTGGAGTTGGATTATATTTCTGAGAATCTGCTTCTCTGAGACCTAATCTTTAATTATTAGAAGAGAGGGAAACTGTATAGATATTATCTTCTATCATTGCATCTTCATTACATCAATATGTTAATTAGGAAATTACACCTACTGATTTTGAAAAAAAAGTGTGTTTTAAACTTTGACTCACTTGTATCATGGAGACGAACTTTTGTAGTCAAAACTTAAAGTTTGTTAAATTTATATATAGTTTGGACTAATTACGGTATATGGTCATTTGGCCAAAATAATTATTAAAAAAATGATCATTCGTAGTACAAATATGTATAGTCAGTACATATTTCATGGGTCAAATTTAATTTTTGTATATCATAATGTATATTTAGGGGTCATGTGGTTATTGCATAAGAGTCATGTATAAAAAATTGCATTATTTTTTACCATATTTGGTAGAAGTTTTGTATTAAGTATACAAGTCAACATAACTTATACGATGTTTAGTTAGTAGTTTCTAAATGTTGTATAAAAGTTATTGATGTATTAACTTTATACGGTATTTGGTTGGGTTGTAATAATTCTATATAGCTAATACTCACATAACTTATGAGGAAATCTATGCATAATTTTATGCGGGTAAATGGTGGATTAAGTTATGTGGACATTAGTTACATGGAATAATAATCTATTTCGTTGTGATGTATTATGGTTTGAATATAGAAATGTTGCCCTTTATGTTTCAGAATGCAACTAAATGACTCACTTTCTGTTTTTATTTTTAAACTTAGTTTCCATTTCTAAATGACTGGGTTAAGCATAAGGAATGATTAATCTCCATAGTTGCTTTGTTGCTTCATTAGTTTTTGCTTTTGATAACTGTACTACTTTGGATAGGTGAAGTTCCATAGCTTTATAGTCTATTGAGAAATTTTGAATGTAACTTGATAACTTTTGGTTTAATTTCCATTTGAAGTTTCAGCTTGCTAAATTTACAAATATCAAAATATTTTCAGCCCCTTTTATCATAGTTTAAGCGAGATTCATTTCTTGTAGCATGAAGTCATTGCCTAATTGATGTTTTTCTGTGGTTTTTGTAAACTTAGCAAGCTGAACTTGAGGAACTAAAATTGAGGAACCAGATTTCCTCCTCAAATGAGATCTAATCCTTTTGAGAGTTAGGTCTGCAATAGTGTTAATAGCAATTTGAAGTAACCCCTAATACTCTAATCAACTTCCATCACCCAATCACCTCAAGCTTCTTCTAATCTAAATTAATTGTCGTGACTCAATTAATTCATCAAAATCTACACAATGTGTAAGTCAGTTGATTTACTATCATGATTTTGTTAGAATAAAAAAGGTAAAAGAATATCTTGAAACATTTAAATATAATTATCAGCTTTAATATTTTGTGTAATGTCACGTAGGGTGCTCAATGGATACCGGAGATAAAAGTTGGATGGATCTCCGAAGATCCACCGCTGAATATATTCGTGGAGTTACTGATTTTCTTGATAAGGCATTTGAACGAGCCTCTCAAGGAAATGAAATATTATGCCCTTGTAAAAAGTGTTTTAATCGTTATTGGCATTGTAGAAATGTGGTTGAGGATCACTTGATTTGTCACGGATTCATTCATGGATACACCAAATGGGTTTTTCATGGAGAAGGATTTTCCTCAAGAGAAGAGCCATCTCCAATAAATGATGATGAAAGTTCTGACAAGCATGACGATATTGATAAACTACTTCATGATACTTTTATAAATGTAGAAGATGACTTGGGGCATGAAGGAATGAGGGAGGAACCATCTGAAGATGCAAAAAAGATTTATAAATTGGTTAAGGAAGGAAAACAAGAGTTGTATCCAGGGTATAAGAACTTTTCTAAGTTGAGTTTCACCATCCGATTATACTTGTTTAAATGTCTTCACAAGTTGACTGATGTTGCCTTTTCAGACTTGTTAGACTTGATAAGAGAGGCATTTCCATTTGCTCAGATACCTGAGTCTGTTTACAAGGCAAAAAAAGTGATAAAAGATTTAGGTCTTCATTATGAGAAAATTCATGCATGTACTAATGATTGCATGTTATTTTGGAAAGACAATTCAAAGTTAGATAATTGCTCCGTGTGTGGATCTTCAAGATGGAAGAATGTTAATGATGGCTTAACTAATAAGGGCACTAAAATTCCAGCAAAGGTTTTAAGGTACTTCCCTTTAAAGCCTAGGCTTCAGAGGATATTCATATGTGCCGAAACATCTGTAGCTATGAGATGGCATGCTACTGAACGCCCCAAAGATGGAAATTTAAGACATCCTGTTGATGGAGAAGCTTGGAAGGATTTTGACTCCTTGCACCCTGACTTTGCTCGTGATGCTCGTAATGTTAGATTGGGTCTTTCAACTGATGGTTTTAACCCATTCTGAACTATGAGCATTTCCCATAGCACATGGCCGGTTATGTTAATGAACTATAATTTGTCACCATGGATTTGTATGAAGCCGGAGTATATAATTTTATCGATGATTATTCCAGGTCCATCATCTCCTGGAAACGATATAGATGTATACTTTCAACCATTGATTGAGGAGTTGAAGGAACTATGGGAAGTGGGAGTCAAAACGTATGATGCCAAAACTAACAAATCATTTACTATGCGTGCAGGTTTATTGTAGACAATAAGTGATTTTCCAGCCTTAGCAATGCTTTCCAGATGGAGCACCAAGGGGAGATGGGCATGCCCCACTTGTAATTATAATGCTTCTTCTCAATATCTCAAACATAGTCATAAGATGTGTTACATGGTCCATCGGGCATTTTTACCTCTTGATCATCCATATAGAAGAGATAAAAAATCTTTTGATGGTAAAGAGAAGCATAGAGCTGCACCTACTCCCTTATCAGGCATACAAGTGCTTGAAGAACTTCATGAATTCAATAATGTTTTTGGAAAGGGGCAAAAGAAAAGAAAACGGAAGAATGATGGTCCATGGAAAAAGAGGTCTATATTTTTTGAATTGCCATATTGGGCAACCAACAAACTGAGGCACAATCTTGATGTGTTGCACATAGAGAAGAATCTTTGTGATAGTTTGCTTGGAACTTTATTGGATATACTTGGAAAGTGCAAAGATCACATAAATTCTCGCTATGACTTGCAAGTGATGGGGATACGCAAAGAGCTTCAACCGGTAGTGGATGATGATACTGGAAAGATTCATCTTGCTAAAGCTTGCTTTTCCATGAAATCAGAGGAGAAAAAGATATTTTGCACCGTTTTAAAAGATGCCAAATTACCAAAAGCGTATGCCTCTAATATATCAAATCATGTGCAAATTGAAGAGATGAAATTATCGGAATACAAAAGCCATGATGCTCATTTTATAATGCATTACTTGCTCCAAGTTGCTGTCAGGAAAGTGTTACCCAAACATGTGTCTTTGATTCTAATTAGGTTGGGAAATTTTTTTTAGAGCTATATGTAGTAAGGTTATAAGAAGATGTGATCTTGATAAATTGAAGGCTGAAATCATAAATATAGAATGTGAGCTTGAAAAGATTTTTCCTCCCTCCTTTTTTGATATAATGACACATTTGCCTATCCATTTAGTAGATGAAATTAAACTTTGGGGCCCGACTCATTCCATTGGATGTATTCTTCTGAAAGAAATATGTGCGAATTCAAGGGGCTTGTTCATAATTGAAAAAATCCAGAAGGATCAATAGTAGAGGGATTTTCAGCTGTGGAGTGTTTGATCTTTTGTTCAAGATACCTACCTGATTGGGTAAAGACAAGATTCAGTAGGTATCAAACTGAGGATGATGACGACACTCAAGCAGAAGGAGATGATTTATCACCTTTATTTCCTAAGATAGGTCATCCAATCGGAAGTGATAATAAAAGGAAAGGCAAGACTTTCAACATGGAGCATCATGAGTGGTTTGAAGCACATCGATATGTTTTGTTCAATACTGGAGATGAGCAAGTCGAGACATTCATCAAGTAAGATAAAATAGTTGTTTGATTTGGATTTTATTTATATGTTGTGATAATGTGTTTTAGATTTTATTTATAAATTCATATTAATTAAATAGCAATATATACTTGCAGGGAACATAAGAATTTACTTGATAATCATACTCGAGGAAATGCATGGGTAAAGGCAAAGATCTATAGCAGAGAATTTGGTGATTGGTTTAGGGAAAAATTTCAAAATATTGAAGTGTCCAATCACTTGAGATGGCTAGCCAAAGGGCCTAACTTTGTGGCTAAAAGATATACTGGATATTTCATTAATGGATATCGATTTCATACAAAAACACGGGATGTCCCATGTAAGAGTCAAAATAGTGGAGTGACTTTGTCAGCAACAACAGATAGTTTTACTAGTACAAGGGACCAAAACCATGTTGATGGAATGGTTGTCTATCATGGAATTATTCAGGATATCATTGAGATCGATTATTGGGGTTGTTTTAGTGTAGTACTATTCAAATGTGATTGGTTTCATAATAAAATCGATGAATATGGTTTGACTCGCGTATACTTTAACAAAAAATGTAGTACAGATGATCGTTTTGTATTAGCATCTCAAGTGTATCAAGTATTTTATGTTGAAGATCCAATTGAGAAAAATGTTTACTATGTGATAAATAAGGTTCCTGCTGATTTGTATGATTTGGAGGAAGAGAATTGTCCTAATATTGAAGAAACATTTTGGAGGGAGACTAATCATGATATTGGTTCATCAGAAAGATTAATTGATATTGATGATGTGAGATGGTCGAGAGAAGATCTCCCTGTAGATATCATTGATATGCCTTCCGTTGCACAACATTTACAAGATGTATCTACGGAAACATCGGAAGAGGAGGATGACTTTGATGATACTGATTGGGATTGGATGGAGGCAGATGATTGACAAAGGATTTTACGAACTTATTCAAATATGTAGTCTTCTTTTTTGGGTGGTAAGTTCTAATAAATTCGTTTCTGAGTTGCAGCATAGCAATGTGAATAGCTGATTGCCTTCTAATTTTATCTCTTTTTGTTAATTTCTATATGAATGTGCTTGTTTTTCATTTTAGCTAAAAGAAGTACTTTTACTTTTCATGTCCTTCTAAATTATCATTTGTGGCTATATAGTAGACCTCTTCTTAGAATCTATATATATGACTATGTAGATTAAAAGAAGATGATAAGATCAAGGACTTGAACAAGTAGGAACCTGCTCCATGGACTTGAACAAGTATTTTGATTCTTTTCAATTTTATTCTTCTGAAAGTTTCCATCCGCATTTTGTCTAAACTAAAGTAACCTCTAGTATCATGAGGAAGTTGATGGTAGTTGTAGGATTGTTGAGTAGAGCCTACCATGTGATTGTACTTAGATAGAAACAGTATCATGTTGTATGCACCAAGTAATCCTAAAAGTTGCTGCCTTGAAGTTGAATTTGGGTTTCTTGTAAATGTTAAGAAAATGTGGGTCTATTTCTTGTACTCCTCAATATATATGAGTTGGCTTTGTCTTTGTATACCACCAGCAGAAGTGAAATTGATGTCTGATTCTTGAAAAGGTATGAGCAAGGTATTGACTTTATTTCTGCTGTCTGATTGCTGTCTAATTGTTGTCTGATTCTTGAAAAGGTATGTGTTGTCTGATTGTTGTCTGGTGTTTTGCATTTGCTGTCTGTTTGCTGTATGTTTTGCATTTGCTGTCTGAGACTTGGCAAGTTCAAGAACACAAACAATGGTCTTGTTGAAAATGGAAAAAAGGGAAATGGGAGAAACTAGCAACAGTACCTTAGTCTCTCTTCATGTCCAAGATTTTGCCATTTTCAAACACCCTTTTGACCCTTTTTTTCTTTTTTCTTGATAGATATTGCTATATGCAAATGTGACAACTTGTACTAAAACACAAAAAAGATCAAATCTTGCAAGTTAATTTTGGCTATATAGAGGTTAAAGTTATCATGGATGGAGTTATGAGAAGCTTTTAGGACATTTCATCAGCAAACTTATAAACTTCAGAGTTGTTCTATGACTACTACAACTACAACTACAACATTGGTTTATGTACTATGGGTGGAGACTTAGAAATTTTGGTCATTGTTTGCTTCACTGGTTGCCTCATCGACTTTTTGACTGATTTTGTCTTATTTGTTTTACAGATTTAGACATTCATGAGTCAACAAGAGCCTTCAAAAGGAAATAAAAAAGCCAAAAATAAGACATATGCTAAACCTGGGTCATTATCATTCTTGGCGAATAAAAAACGACGGGTTTTGACAACAAATGATATTGTTGAAGCTATACAATCAGAGAAAGGGCATTTGCTAAAATTGATTGAGGAGCAACAAATAGTAGCACCAGAATCTGAAGCTGATGGACAATCTATAGAGGAGCAGACACTAGAGGAGCAAGTTGTAGAGGTGCAACATCAAATGAATTCTGTCGCTCCTCCAATAAATGAACAATCAGCAGAACAAGGTAACATATAAGCTTAGACACAAACATGGGATTCATCTCCGATTTCTTATTCCCTCTATTTTATTTATAGATGAAGGCATTTCCATTAAAAAGACAAGAGGTATAACGCAAATGCCTAAGGTACATGCCCGAAAAGAGCGTAAACTGATCACACTCAATGCCCAAATTCAGCCCGTTGGTCCTACTGATGAAGTTGTAACAGAGTTAAGTAGCTTCCTAGGTACATTGGCAAGAACTGCGACTCTTTGCCCATTTGATGTATTTCGCTGGAAGAACATGAAGACGAAAAAAGACTTATGGGCTTATACGAAGGTTTGGAATTTTCAATTTTTAATTATTTGTTAAAGTTTTTTACACTTAATTAGTAGCTAACTGAATGATACTTAATTGTAGGAGAAATACATTATTCCTGAAGCTGCAAAACCATGGACTTTGGCAACAATTCGAGAGGCTTGGAGAAGGCATAGAAGACAGCTGAAGTTACATCATTATGACCCATATGACAATGATGAAGTTATCATGTCAAAGAAACCGGCTCATATTCCAGAATGTCAGTTTAGAGAGCTTCTCAAATATTGGAAGTCTGAAAAATTCAAGGTAAAATGTATTTCGAATATTATAGTTGCAACTTATTATAGTCATATACTTTCAGTTATAAAGACTGTACTGTAGTTACTATAACACCCATATACTTTCAGTAAACATTGTTGATTTATATATGTTTGCAGAAAATGTCCGAAACTAATACTAAGAATCGAAAGAAGTTGTTGAATCCACACACTGCCGGCAAAAAGAGTTTTGCTTTAGTTCGTAATAAATTGGTGTGTTCTTTTATTTATTGTGAAGTTGTTAGCTGTCATTTATGTAATTCTTACTATATATTTTTATGTGAATAGGAAAAAGAGAAGGAAGTTGTGCCACAAAAGGAGGTCTTTGTTGCTACAAGAACAAGAAAATCTGGACGTTTGTACAAGGCCTCGAATGAAAACACAATAAGTAAAATTGTATAAATGCTGATGACTTCAATCTTTATTTGACATCATTATTTATTGTAAATTTTATTTACATGGTTGTGCTTGTTGATGTACTTTAATTATTTAGGCTGAAATGGAGAAAATTGAAAAAGTAATGAGTGCGAATGGTCAGTCCGGTGATGCATTTTCAGTCGTCATGGGCCCTGAACATCCGGGTCGTCTCAGGCTATATGGATTGGGGGTTACAAAGAGTAGTTTGAAAAAAAATGACAATTCTACACCAACTTTAGATGCAACAAATGATGTGGTACAACAAATGCAAGAAAGGATGCAAAAAATGGAGAAACAAATGGAGGAACAAAGGAGAACTATGCAACAAGAAGTAATAACAGATGTAGTTGCACAACTTCAGCGTGCAGGATTAATTGATCCAATCATACTAGCAACGTTATCTGTTCCTTCACCAGCAGAAGGAACATCTGGACAAGCGGCTGATCAAAATTATTCTTTGCCAATTTCAAATTTTCTTCTTCTTTTCTTGTTGATGCTTCTTCCTCTTCTTGTGCTGCTACTGTTTCTTCTACTTCTTCTTCATCATCTTCTTCTGCTTCAGCTGCTACTGTTCCTCTTCTTCCTTTTCTTTTGTTCTCTGTTGCTTCTGCTTCTTCTTTTGGTTCTCTGCTGAACTGATGTTGCTTTCTCCCCTGCCAAAAGTTCAGTAAGCATATAGGTTGTTGATCTGTAGTGGCTCTTCTTTTGGTTCTCTGCTGAACTGATGTTGCTTTTGGTTCTTCTTTTGGTTTTTGATCTGTAGTGGCTCTCTGTTGTCTTCCAAGTTCTGGGGATAGGTGATCTTTTGCTTATATTGTTGTTGTTTAGCTATATTCATATATAGGTTGCTAAACAAGTATTGCTTATGAACTGATATTTTTGCTTCTGCTGCTACTGATATTGCTAAACTAATAATATTAGTGCAATATTGAATCTATTGCTTAGAACTTCTGCTGCTACTGATATTGTTGCTACTCTTCCTCTTCTTCCTCTTCTTTTGCTCTCTGTTGCTTCTGCTTCTTCTTTTGGTTCTCTGCTGAACTGATATTGCTGCTACTGTTCCTCTTCTTCTTTTGTTCTTTTGTTTTTGATCTGTTTTTTATCCTAGCAAGGACACTAGGATAGTGGCCTAAGCCTTGTGGTTTGATTCTTACATCAGCAACCGTTGAAGATCATGCTTTATCTTTATTTTGGTACTTGAAAAGAATGTTGATGACATCCACAAATTTAAGTGGACAGTGATTATAATTTGTCTAGGTTGTCTGGCATCACAATGTGATTATTAATTATATTGCATTTTCATTATTTTTAGGTGATGAAATTGAAGGGGATGAAAGCAACACGGAAGCTTGACCTAGGAGATGGATTGGGTTTATGGTGATCACAACATACATTATTCTAGAAACATTGTATATTTTTTTGAGAATTTAAAGCTATGGTGTGTTCACCCTTTTTGGCATATGCATGTATATTTAACTTTATCGATACTATTAGCTAATTAATTACCAAATGATCGATCAGTATGTGAATCTTCATGAATTGTAATTTTCATAATGAATAGGTATATATTATTTAATTTTGTGATCAATTTTAAATTACTTGTTACATAAAATTATTATATTATAGCATGACTTTATCTGGGCATGTAGTACGTAATACCATAAAATTATGACATGCAATATAGCCTATTTATTTGTTGCAATTGATTAAGAAAAATTGTTGTAATAGGTAAAAAATTGTTGCATTACGAACGCAAAACCGTTGCAATAGACTGAAGGATTATTTGAATAGATACGCAAAACCGTTGCATTAGTGTTGAAATAACTGTAGCATTACAGGTCTATTGCTACAGTTTCTAATTGTTGCAAATGAAATGAACTGTGGGATATTCTTAAAGGAGGAACCGTTGCATTAGTGTTGAAATAACTGTAGCACGACAGTTCTATTGCTACGGTTCTTAATTATTGCAAATACAAATCTAACCGTTGGATTTTCTTAAAGTAGGAACCGTCGTAATAGGTTACCTCAATTGCTACGGTTCCTATAACCATAGGATTAACCGTAGCAATAGAGCTATTGCTACGCCACCTAATGTAGCGATTAGTGGAATCGTGGCAATAGACCTACAGCGACGAGGATGGACCCTATAGCAACGGTTTTGAACCGTTGCCATATATCAAATTTCCAGAATTAAAGACAATTTATACAATTTTGAGAGAAAAACACACCTTATATTAGGATTTTAGTTCTGGGTGAGGATTAAAGGCACGTTTTCTACAATATCTTGAAGGGGATTGAAAAGTGTGAGCTTTATTTATAATAATCTTTCACTCAATCTTTCTTTCTATGCTTTGAATGCCATAAATTATAGAGGTAATGAGATTTGGATCTGAATTTGTTTATGGATATTAATTGAATCTCTTGCTTTTATACTAAGTTGACTATACTCTTGCAAATCAAGTGGGTTTCCCTCTAAATTGCTTTGATTGAGCTTAATTGATTTATAAGTTCATGCTTACCATCATGTTTAACTTATGATTTGAAGTCGCATACTTGAATCTAGCTTAGTTCTTCAATTATTTCATGAAAATATGTAATTGAAGTGGAGGGTTTGTGTAGTAGACATGGGTTTATGTGGTTGAATGCCTTAATTAGATTCAATGACTAACTTATTCGGAGGATTGCTTATAAATTTCTGAGGCTAAGTATATCCTTTAGTGATTTTGCACATGAGGTTGTAATAAGTTCAAGTGATACGCTATTATATTCCTACTGGAAATAGTAGTTACAAGCAACCTAGCCTACCCGTAGAGTTTATATGATACTATGTGATGAACCAGTTTAGTTCTAATTGATTCGCATTTCCAATATCTGTTCCTCCCTTGCTAGATAAATCCTTACTCGAGTTCCTTGGTAGTAGTTTGTAGCTTAATCTCTCCCCATTTATTGTTAATTGTTGTGTTCGCTTGTTGAATTGGAACTGTACCTCGTAGTCCTTGATCTTTTCAATCTCCCCCACGTTGTTCCTTGTGGGATTTAACCCCAACTCTTTGTTGGGTTATTATTCTACTAACAATCGTCCATATTTTCAAAAGAGAAGTATGTTTGGACGATACCATCCCTCAACAAATCTCTATTAGTATTCTGCTAAGCTCAAGAAACTTCCAGTATCCTATGGAGTTGAGGGCGTAGGCCAATTTCTTACCATTTTCGTTTTCTTAGGATCCACATTGATTCTATCATCTGACACTACATGTAATAGCCCAACTCACTAGTGATATTGTTTGTTTTGGGTCTAGGCCTGTATGGCTTCAAAATGTGTCACTAGTAGATAAAGCTTATTTACTTATATACCCAGCATCTCTCCTGTATTTTGCCGATGAGGGATTTCTCATCTCAAGATGGGTTGTTCCATACACCCTCTCTAAAGACTCAGCGTCCTCGCTGCGATTTTCCCAACAATATGGGATTCACCTAGACTAAGCACCGAGGTTTACCCTGCCTCACTGGGATTCACCTAAACTCAGTTGAACTCAGGTCCACATAAACAAGGCTGACACAAGAGTGGCTCTAATACCATCTGTAATAGCCCAACCCGCTATTGTCCGCTTAAAGTCTAGGCCTACACGACTTTAACATGAGTTACTAGTTGGAAAAGCCTATTTACATATATAACAAGCATCTCTCCTGTGTTTTGCTAATGTGGGACTTCTCATCTCAATATGGGTTATTATACTACATGCCCATGGACTACAGCCTCTTCCAATAAAATTTAACATTTATCAAACTTGGCAAACATTCCTTTTCTCAAGGTTTTCAACACTACCATCAAATGTCTCACATGCTCTTCCTTATTCTAGGAATAGATCAAAATGTCACCAATGGACACCATAACAAACATGTCAAGGTAGGGTTTAAACATCCTATTCATGATCCATAAATATTGCTGAAGAATAGGTTAGGACAACAGGTATCACCACAAATTCAAAGTGACCATATCTCGTACGTAAAGTTGTCTTAGGAATGTCAAATTCCTTTACCTTCATTTCAAGGTACCTGGACTGATGATTGATCTTTAAGAAATGACTAGCCCATTGCAATTGATCAATTAAATCATCTATCGTCGGTAGTGGATACTTATTCTTTATAGTGACCTAGTTCAGTTTGTTGGTAGTTGATGCACATTCTATGTAAGCTATCCCTTTTTCCGCACAAACAACACGGTGCACCCTAAGGTTACTTACTAGGCCTTATGAATCCCTTCTTTAATAAGTCTGTTAATTATTCTTTCAATTCTGCCAGGGTCATAGGATAGGGAGCGAAAGAGATAGATTGAGTATCGGGGAGGATGTCTATATAAAAATCTATTTTCCTTTCGGGAGGAACATCGAGAAGTTCCTCGAGAAAGACATTGAAAAACTCATTGACCACCGAAATCAGCTCAATAGAAGGAACTTGGGACATAACATTTCTAACCCTTATATGATGATAAATACAACTCTTAGCAATGAATTCCCGAGACAAGAAATGAACTTACCCTTAACTACCAAATCATGAACTTTCCACTCAAGGAAATGTTCATTAGGAAATTAGAACTTAACTTTATGAGTTCTACAATCAATAGAGACATGATATGCATATAACCAATCCATCCCAACAATGATGTCAAAATCTATCATGTCAAGCTCAAAAAAATCACAACGCAAGACTTTACGCAAAATGGACATAGGGCAACCCTAATAGACTCTTCTAGCAACTATAGACTCATAAATGGGGGTAGACACAAAAAATAGTTCACATATCAATTCGGGACACATATAAAACCTACTAAAAAAAGGAATAGGGTAATGAAAAATAAAGCAGTATTTGGTGCAATATATCACGCACATCATAATCATAGACCTTCAATATACCGGTGACCACATCAAGCATATCATCCACCCCTTGCCTCCCTTGAAGAGCGTAAAAATTATTATGACATGAGTACCTCCTTGTTGGCCTCCTTATGCCCCTTGTTCTCCATAAGCACCATGTCCTTGAGGACGACCATATCTACCCTTGTTTGTAGTATTTGGACAATAAATGAGCTTGTGGCCTATCTTTCACACCTGAAGCAAGCACCCAAATCACACAAGCACCTACTACCATGGTTTCTCCCACACTTTGGCCACCTAGGAAATGTCGTCACCCCATTACCACCTTGAGCTTTGGGGTTTATCACCCTATCATTGGTGAAATTTTAGTTTGGAGTATTTGATAACCCTTGGCTTTGAAATTTGTCGCCTTGTTTAAAGTAGCCATTCCATCCTTAGCACCAACAAACCAACCTTCATAATGAGTCCTCTTAGACTCCCCCATCTTTATCTTCCTAAGCTTCCATCCCTCAAGTAGTTGGACATATGTGATGAGCATGAGCATGGCGGTGTGACACTCTTCATTGACACAGTCAGTCACTCCCAACCAAAACTTACTCATTCCTGCTTGGGAATTAGCAACCAAGTGAGGAGCATACTATGAGATATTGTTGAATTCGAGGGAATACTCCCTCACACTCTTGGATCCTCATTTGAGGTTCATGAATTCCATCATCTTTGCCTTCCTTAGCACAATAGGGAAGAAGCAGTCAAAGAAGGCCGCTTTGAATTCCTTCTATGGAATAGGCTCATCCTCCACCCTTTCCAAATTCCATTGGGTGAACCATACTTGTGCAAGGCCTTTGAGTTAGTAAGCCACTATGTCATGACCCATGCCTAGGGCCTAGACATGACATGGAGCATAGGACAATAGAAGGGACCCCAAAAAAGCCTCTTAAGCCAGCATATCACATCTTTTGTTACGTAAGAGTATTAAACAATAAGAAAGTAACAAATAATTCTAAGTGAAGAAGGAAGCAGGACTTCGGACTCACCCTAGGGGGATGTTATAAGGAAGATTATTAGCTTGGACACATAGAAAATAAATACTAAGGGGTGGGTAAGTAGGACTCACTCAATGGGGTTAAGTAGAGGCTTAGGACTTCTGTCTCATCATCTACATACAACAAGCATGGGGGGTAAGGATTAATGTAAGTCTTCCATAATTACATAAGAAAAATAGTAGTCCAGCGCATAACATACATATCCATATATCCAATGACACCTCTAAACAAGAGTTAAACGGGGGCCAAGATATTTCCTGGTCTCACCCTCAAAGGTAAATATCCATAAATAAATAATTCTTACAAAAGAAAGAAAGAAAGTGGATGTTGTACCCTTTTTGGTTAATCAAGCAATAAGCAAATGACAAACCTATGGAAGTAATGTAGTTAAGGGACAATGGTTATTTATTAAGGTCCTCTCGGTGCTACGTCAACAATCCCAAGGAATATTCAAATTGTAGTCATAGTTATCATATGCATAATCTCATCATAGCTCAATATTATCAAAGAGTAGCTCATCAAACAAAAACTTAATAAGAATCCTGAAAGGAGCCTCATATTATTCAAAACCTTCACAACATTCACATGAACTCGTAGCAATTCTTATTAGCAATTCAATATTCAAAACATTCACAATTCTTATATCCTTCCATAATCATATTATCAACATAAGGGACTTGTCACATAACTTTAGTCAAAACATTGTGCGTACATGTACATAGGCTTAAAATCATGAAATACTTTAGTATAGGATATGAATGAGCAAAATATAGTCTTTATGAACAATTTAAATCAACCCACCAACATATTTGCAAACTCATTCTGAAAACTCCTGATTTTTCATAACTCTCCAAGAAATCATGCCATGCATAACTTTAATAGTCATCGATCAAATCATAAGACAACCTTCAATAAATATTTATGTAAAACTGAATCTATCCTTGATGTAATCAAGCTTAAACAATTTTTATAATACATAATCAAAAGAACCCATAAAGTAATATACCTTGAAATCATGAAAGTTTCATAAAAGAGAAGGTTTGGTCCCCATGGGTGAAAAGATCCATGGATAGATCCGCACATACCTTAAACTTGGAGTTTCTTGAAGAAAAAATTGAGGAAGGCTTGGGGCTTCACTTGAGTCCTTTAGATCCAAAGCAAGTTCTTGGAAAGCTTGAGATTGAATGAGAGATGTTTTGGAGGATTTTAGAGGGGATTAGGGCTAAAAATGGTTACAAACTGTGTATGAGTAATATGATTTGAAACCCTAGCTTGGGAAAGTATAAATATGATCTAAAGTTCAAAAATTGAAGTTTTGAAGTGTCTCGTTAGTAGAATCGGCGGTCCAGAGGTCATATCGCCGAACCATTTGGCGGTACACCAAATGGGACCTTTAGAACACCCTTTATGAAAGTTTTTTGAAACTTTCTCGAGCGATTAGGCGACCAATTCGACAATGCACTGAATGCATTAGGCAGTCAAAATGACCGTTACCCTTTTTGACAGCCCACACAGGCTTTAATAAAGTAGTCATAACCATTTACTCTGAGCTCGAAATGAGCTAAAATTGGATTAATTGGAAAACTAATTAAAAGACCTACAATTTTGTAGGTAGTGGGTTACCTAATTCACTACAAGCTAAGAGATATGACTATTTGAAGTTGAACTCTATATAAATTCACATCAAAACTTAGTCGATTTGAATCCTTAGGTCTTGGCTCGATGTAAGAGATGTCTCATGACCCAAAACCACATGTAATTAACTTTGACTACCTAGAAAATTATCTCACCATAATAGAATTCATCAAGTTGAGCCTATACATGTAAAAGAAACGACTCAGGTCCTCTAATGTGATGGAAACAAGCTTGAAAATATTAACAAGAAAAATTTCAGCCATAAAACGAATGCATCAATGCAACTTAAACATTATTTTCATGAAATTTCAAACTTATGCATCAAACATTTATCAAAACATATCATTATAAGTATACATGCATACAATATGGCATAGAAGGAATGAAGTATATGATTTGACATCATGAATATGACTAGTTTATTAACTTAGTCTTAATTATAGTGGAAGGGATAATGATATCGCTTCTTCATGTCCGCTTCGGCTTCTCAAGTGGCACTTTTGACTTGTTGATTCTTCAGAAGCATCAAACATTTATCAAAACATATCATTATAAGTATACATGCATACAATATGGCATAGAAGGACTGAAGTATATGATTTGACATCATGAATATGACTAATTTATTAACTTAGTCTTAATTATAGTGGAAGGGATAATGATATCGCTTCTTCATGTCCGCTTCGGCTTCTCAAGTGGCACTTTTGACTTGTTGATTCTTCAGAAGGACTTTGACAGATGTCACATCTTTGTTTCTCAACCACTTCACTTGCCTATCAAATACCTCAACTGGGACTTCTTCATATGCCAAACTCTCTTCAATACCAACAACCTTCAAAGGAGCAATAGAGCTTGGATTACCTACACAGTTTCTCAACATAGACACATGGAAGACAGAATGAATCGTATTCATTTCTAATGGCAACTCCAACTCATAGGAAACCTAACCAATCTCCTCAAGATTCTATAAGGCCACATATACCTTGGGCTCAACTTTCCCTTATTGACAAACCAAACTACAACCTTCATGGGTGATCCTTCAAACCTCTAAACATCTTTGTAGAACCGAGGTGAATAGAATAGGTTGAAGTATGTGCCTCTTTCAAAATCAAATCCTTCAAGACATTAGCATTCAGCACACACAACCTACTTTGGTGCCTAAGGACACTATCTCTTCCTTGGGAGAAAGCCTCTATCTTGCCATCCTTCACCAGTGCTTCCAACTCTAACGAATCGGGGTCAAGGTCTTTCTTAGATTTGACCTCTTCAATCAAAGAGGACTTGACACCATACCTCTATTTTCGGTCTCATCCAACCTCACCCCAACTAATTCTTAAAGCATCATAATACACAACAAACTGACCCTTCTAATAAAACCAAAGTAGGAGCGAATGTAAGCATGTCCTATGTTTGGGAGCTTTCCGCACATTCATCCATCCACACAAACTTCACTTTATTTTGATTTACTTAGTCAATGGAGACGAGATGGAGGAGAACCCTTCAACAAAGCTTCTATAATACCCCATTAGGCCTAAGAAACTCCTAATATCAATAGGGGTCAATGGTCTAGGGAAATTTCTTACCGCTTCCATTTTAACAAAAAGTCACATTTATCAAACATAGCAAAAAAAAAAGCTTTTCTTCCCTCGAGGTTTGCAACACTACCCTCAAATGCCTCACGTGCTCTTCTTCACTCAAGAATAAATCAAGATATCATAAATGGATACCACTACAAACATATCAAGGAAGGGTTTAAAGACCCTATGCATAAGATCCAGAAATATCAGCGAGGCATTAGTTAATCCAAATGACAACACTACAAATTCATAATGCCCATATCTAGTCTGAAAATCCATTTTAAGAATATCATACTCCCTCACCCTTATTTAGAGGTGTTTGGACTAGAGATCAATTTTAGAAAAATGACTAGCCCCTTGAAATCAGTCAAATGGGTCATCTATCCTTGGTAGAGGATACTTGTTCGGCCTGATTAATCGTTTCTCCAGCAAATCTTTCAATTGATCGTTTAACTCCTTCAATTCTGTCGGGGCCATACGATAAGGAGGAATGGAAATAGGTTGAGTATTGGGGAGGATATCTATAAAAAAACCTATTTCACTTTAGGGAGAAATACTGGGAAGTGCATCGGGAGAGTCATCAAGAAATTCATTAACCATCGGAACCGACTCAATAGGAAGGACTTAGACTAAACATCCCTAACTTTTCTAATATGATAAATGTGATCCTTAAAAATCATTTCTCAGGCCTTAAGAAAAGAGATAAACCTACCCTTAACAACTGAATCATGACCTCCCTCACTTTAGAACAGGTTCAAGGGGAAATCAGAACTTAAATTTATGAGTTCTATAATCAATGGAAACATGATATGCATATAATCAATCAATCCCGAGAATAATGTCAAAATCTACCATGTTGAGCTCAAAATAATCACAAGGTAAATGAAATATTGACACGAGACAACTCCTATAGACTCCTGTAGAAATAATAGACTCACCAAAGGAGGGTAGACACCTCAAAGGGTTCATATCATAATTCAGGGTGCACACCCAGCCTATTAACAACAAATGGAGTAATGAAACAAAGAGTGGCACTCGGATCCAACAAAGCATATATATCATAATCATAAACCTTTAAAATACAAAAAGCATCATTTGATCAATCCTCCACCTCTTGCCTCTCTTAAAGATCATAGAATCGGTTTCCACATGAACTTCCCCCTTCTTGCACTTGCCCTCTTGGAACCACTTGACCCTGAGCACACCCTTCCTTACCTTTTGTAGCAACATAAGGACACTCAGGGATTTGGTAACCCATTTTTTCATAAGGACACTCAGGGATTTCGCAACCCATTTTTTCATAACAAAAACAACCATCTATCCCTCTCTAAACATACACCTCCATGGTTCTTCCCACACCTTTGACACTTAGGAATAATAGAACCACAACCCTTAGCACCACCCTATGCTTTTTTAGTTCCATGAGCATCATGTCCTTGAGATGATCATCATTCCATTTGTTTTAATCATATGACAATCAACAATCTTGTGGTGCATCTTGCCACAGCTAAATCATGCACCCATGTTTGTCAAACATCTGTGACCATGATTCCTTCCACATTTTGGACACCTAAGAGGATTTGGTTTACCATCGAGCTTAGCATGTAAAAGTCTACTTTCAAATTGAGCCCTTCTTCTCCTATCTTCGAAGTGCATGGGACAATCCCTCATCTTATGCCAAATACCGCCACACTTGAAACAATCATTAGTGACGACCAAGCTCTTTCCTTGATTTCTCTCACCACACTCTTGACAATTCGAGGAAGGGTGACTTTTCTTTTCATGCTTGGGTGCTGAAACACCAACAAAAGATGAAGCACTAGCATCTTGGGCTCTCTTAGCCTTTCTATCCCCCTTCTTATCACCCATAATCCTAAGGGTACCCTTTTGTTGGTTTAGTTGAGAAGTTACAACTTTGGCCAATAGCCATAAGGTATTGCAAATCTCTTCGCTAGATACATCATTGTTGAGAAGTTGATCATCAAGCGAGGTATAGTTACCATCTTGTCCACCATTTTGAAGGGTCTAAGACATATTCTGAAATATGTCGAATAGGATCAAAAATAAACATTAGGGGATTTAGCTCTATCGCACGACATAGATCATGAAGAAGTGAATCATTTCCTAAATGCCTCATAGCCTCTTGTTCAAAGTTATGGTGCGCTTTCCAACCATGAACAAGACTCTACTTAACGTGGTGTGTTGGATTTTCGTGGACCATTTACAAACCTAGAGCTCTGATACCAAGCTTGTCACAACCCAAGCGTAGGTCCTAGACGTGACATGGTGAACGAGATACCCGACGGGACCCCAAACAAGCCTCTTAAACATGCTAGGTTTCAAAAGCATAATTGAACAACAAGTAAGTAACAAATAATTCTAAGAGAAACGGGACTTTGGACTCACGCTATAGGGATGTTATAGGGAAGAGGATTAGTATAGAACATAGTAAATAAATACTAAGGGGCGGGTAAGTGTAGCTCACGTTATGGGGATAAATAGGGGCTTAGGAGTTTCGTCTCATCATCAACATATAATAAGCATGGGGGGACAAGGACTAAGGGAAATTACATAAGCAAAACGGGAGTCCAGCTCAAAACATACAAATCTATATATCCAACAACACCTCTAAACTAGAGTTGAACAGGGGCCAAGACATCTCCCAGGCTCACCCTCAAAGGTAAATATTCATAAATAAACAAGTCTTACCAAAATCAATAAAGAAAGGTGGTTGTTATCCGTGAAGTGGAGGACTCACCAATAGCAAGCTACAATCACATAGTCTAGCCTCATAGAGGAGGAGGATGAATAGGAGCTCCGGTCCCTACATGGTTAGATCATGTAGGCAAAAAATATGTGTAGTACTTTGAATGTACTAAGTATGTGGGATGCAACACAACAAACAATCATGATTCATAATTAGACAAGATGCATAATCATATTTAAAGGATATAAGTTCAATATGATATAAATGATCAATGTTTTTAGTTAAATCACGCATAGGGATAACCAAACAAAAGAACCTATCATACATAGATGGGAAGGGACCATAACTGACAAGTAAGACCAAGCAAGTAACTATTTGGAATACCAACGTTCACTTCACACCAAATAAAGGAGTGGTCTACTTTGCAAAGGTAAACCATCCCTCTCATTACGGGTACTTCCCCTTGTTGGAGAGAGAGTATAACAAATACCTTAAGGGGACTTTACCCATTTAGGCTATGATATGATGAAATACCTTACGAGGACTTTAAGCTTTTCGAAGAACTTATAAGGACTTTACCCTTTTTAATTATTATATGATTAAATACCTTATAGTGACTTTACCCTTTTCGATTACCTTACAGGGACTTTACCCTTTTTGGTTATTATATGATAAAATACCTTAGGGGGTTTACCCTTTTCGGTTACCTTACGGGGACTTTATCATTTTTTATTATTATATGATAAAATACCTTACGAGGTCTTTATCCTTTTAAGTTTTTAATTAGCATGTACCATAACGGGACCATGCCTTTTTCGGTTAATCATGCAATAAGTAAATCACAAAACTACGGCGACAACGTAGTAAGGGACAATGGTTATTTACCAAGGTCCTCTCGGTGCTAGGTCAACAATCCCAAAGAATATTCAAATCATAGTCATAGTTATAATATGCACAATCTCATAATAGCTCAATATTATCAAAGAGTAGCTCATCAAACAAAATTTAATAAAAATCAAGAAAGGATCGTGCAAAACCAATAAACATTCACATGAACTCGTAACAATATTTATTAGCATTTCAATATTCAAAACATTCACAATTCTAATGTCTTGCCATAATCATATCATCAACATAAGTGACTTGTCACATAACTTTAGTAAAAACATGGAGGGTACATGTACATAGACTAAAGATTATGAAATACCTTAGTACAAAATATGAATGAGTAACACGTTGTCATTTATGAACTATTTAAATCAACCCACCAATATTTAAACCCCACTTTGGGTATCATGAAACCCATTCCGAAAACTCATGATTTTTCATAAGTCTTAAAGAAATCATACCATGCATAACTTTAATAGTCATAGATCAAATCATAAGAGAGCGTTCAATAATTATTTATGCATAACCAAATCTATCCTTGATTGAATCAAGCTTAAATCATGTTTATAATACATAATTAGAAGAACCCATAAAGTATTATACCTTGGAATCATGAAATTTTCATAAAAGAGAAGGGATCTATGGGTGAAAGGACCCATGGATGGATCCACACATACATTAAACTTGGAGTTTCTTGAAGAAAAAATAGAGGAAGGCTTGGGGCTTCACTTGAGTCCTTGAGATCCAAAGCTAGTTCTTGAAAAGCTTGAGATTGAATGAGATGTTTTGGAGGATTTTGGAGAGGATTAGGGCTAAAAATGGTTACAAAAGTGTATATGAGTAATATGATTTGAAACCCTAGCTTGGGAAAGTATAAATATCATCTAAAGTTCAAAAATTGATGTTTTAAAGTGTCTCGCCGGTAGAATCGGCGGTCCAGAGGTCATATCGCCGAACCATTTGGCGGTACACCAAATGGGACCTTTAGAACGCCCTTTTTGACAGTCTTTAAAAAAATTTTAAGCTATTCATCGAGCAATTTGGCAATCCATCAAATGCATTAAGCAGTCAAATCAACCATCTCCTTTTTTGATAGCCCAGACAGGCTTCAGTAAAATAGTCATAACATTTTACTCCGAACTCAGAATGAGGTGAAATTAGATGCGTTGGAAACCCAATTCATTACATAATAAGAGACATGACCATGTGAAGGTTACCCTTATACAAATTCACACCGAAACTTAGCCGATTTGAGTCCTTAGGTCCTTGCTCGATGTAAGAGATGCCTCATAACCTCAAACCATATGTAATTAACTTTGAATACCTAGAAATTTATATCACCATATTATGAGTCATCAAGTTGAGCCTATACACGTACAAGAAATGACTCAAGTACTAACTTAAGATCTAGGGCATTACACACTAGTTTCATTTTCTCATCCGAACTCATCCCCATCATAACAAGGACCTTGTACACCTTGTCAATAAACTATTGGAGATCTTCCTCCACTTTAGAGCCATGGAACTCCATAAGATTCATCTTAGTGAAGTCCCTCACCCTTCCATCAGGAGTAGGAGTATGAGGAGCTTGGGCCCCTCGATTAACTTTGTTGGCCATGGCATATGCCTAAAATGTGATCACATTTGATATTCGTCATGAGAAACCCCTTCTTCTTAGGGAGCTTTTGGGGTTTAAAGGGCTTGGTACTCCTTGGAAATAGGTAATCTTGGTGGCATTCTTCTTGGTGGCATTATCTAGAAGCGCAAACAGAATTCAATCATCATCAAGTAGTATTAAGGGGATTAGGGACGTAGGATGCACTCTATGGGTATAGGGGTAGGGAACTACCACCATTCAATCACCACAAATAAATCTTAGGGAAGGGAACATGAGACACACTTTATGGAAAATAGGGACTTATAGGAAATTCACTACCATGCTAATAACATCACAAGCAGCAACATACATGGAATAGGGACTCAGGGAAGCCTCTATAGATAACATAAGCATCACATGACACCTCTAAACATAAATGGAATAGAGGCCAATAAATGTCCTGGCTCACCCTTAAAAGTAAGTAACAAAGGTAACAATGTCTTAACATAAGCAAGCTAGATAGAAATGGATATCACCCTTGAACTAGAGGATTCACCATAAGAAAATATTGTCATAAGCCGAACTAGCCATAAAGAGGTGGATGAGGAAGATTTTTGGTCCCTACATGGTTAGATCATATAGGGAAAAAGTATGTTGTAGTACTTTGAATATACTAAGAATGTGGGATGCAATGCAACAAGGAAATCATACGCCATTATAATCAAGATGTATAACCATATCAAAGGCAATAAGTTCAATATACAATGGCTTATTAATGCCTCATAAAAACATATATGAAAGAAAAATATAACTTCATAACATAGCATATACAGATGTGGGAGGAGACCTTAACTGACACTTACGACCATACGAGTTACTACATGAAATTTTGATGTTGCCTCCACACTAGAAAAAGAGTAGTTTACTTGCTAAGGTAGACTATACCTCACCTTACGGGAACCATCCCATTTTGGAGAGTGATTTACAAGTACTTTATGGGAACATACCAATTTTTGTAATTTCTTTATATGTACTTTACGGAACTTACCAGTTTCAGTGAATACTTTACATGTACATTGTAAGAACCTACTCATTTCTTTGAATCATGCAATGTGAGCTATATGGATCCATTAGCTAATCATACACCTATGGTTGCAATGTAGTTAAGGGATAATGGAAAATCTACTAAAAAGGTCCTCTTAGTGCTCAGTCAACATCTCACGAAACACATAAAGCATAAGCATAGTCTTACCATGCATAAACTCAAAAATTATAACTTCATAACAGGAGTATCTTATTAAAACCATAACCCCTTCAAGTGAGCATTTCCTTTCATAAGAGGTTGAATAATCATATCATAAAAGGGCTTTATAATCATGCATAATTGCCAGAGAATTTCCATGGATTCATAACATACGTGGTAGTCATTAATCATTCATAATATTCATAAACTTGAATACTTATCATGATAGAATATCATTTGAAATCGTAATTTAAACAATCCATAATGAGATTAAAGACCCATTATAGTTAAAGATAGGGAATTTTCTAAAACCCATCAATTGATTCTATTAGATTTAACAATACATACTCATTTGAACATAATATTCATGATTAAAACTAAAATATAGCATTTGAATAAAAATTTAACAAGGCCTATTTAATAACTCCTCAACCCAATGTAATAGTATGAAGGTTTATAAATACTAGCTAATTTCATGCATTTGAAATCAATAAATGATAATTTCTAACATGAATAATGAATATAAGTAAGAATAGAAAGTACCCATAATAAAATAAACCTTAGAATTTAGAGATTGAGTTGAAAAATAATTTGAACTCCATGGGTGAAAGCATCCATAGATGAAAACCCCCATAAACTTTAGAGAAAAATAGAGAATAAGGTTGAAGGGGTCTTGAATTGGGTTAAAAGCTTGGAGAAAATTGGAGCTTGTTCTTCAATGGAGGATTTGGGTCTTCTTCCTTTAGAGAAATATTTAGAATAAGTGGAATGGGAAAGTTATTTGAGCATGAAATAGGCTTAGTAGGGTGTATTTAGGGCAAAAGGGTCAAAATCGCTTTTCAGAAATGTATCAAAAGCATGTAAATGCTATTCTAATGAGTCTCGACGCTAAATTCAGCGGCCTGGAGGTCCCATCACCGAAACCATTCAGCGGTCAACCAAATGAGACCTTTAGTTTACCTAAAATGTACTATTTTGAGGGTTCTCAAATCCATTTGTTGTTTTTAATTGGTGGTATGCCGAATGCATTTGGAAGATCGCCAGTTGGCACTTAATCCGATGAATTTTGAATTCCAGACAAGTTTCAAGAAATGACCATAAATTTTTACTCCAAACTCTGAATAAGACAGAATTGGATGCATTGGAAAGATAATTAAAAGATCCTTAATTTTATAGATAGTGGGTAACATAATTCTCGATATTGTCGATTGAAATTGACCTTATAAGAACTCATACTGAATTTTAGCCGATGGAATCCTTTGGAACTTGGCTCGATGTAAGAGATTTCTTATGACCCCGAACTACATGTAATACACTTTAAATACCTAATAATTGATTTTATCACATTAAAAGTTATCAAGATGGGAATATACACATATGAGAAATGACTCGGTCTTAGCTTAAAATTAGAGGTTCCATACTGGCCTTAAATGTGAGGAGGTGGATGAATGTCCTTCCTTACAATATAAAACAATGTAGGAAAGGAAGTATATGCTAGTAATTTAAATTTACTAAGTGTGTTAGCAATTAAAAATCTCATAAAACATGATTTGCAACTGACCACGTAAAGGGCGTTATAAGAGAGTTAATCAAATGCATAAGTAATCATGAGAATGACCAATGCATAAAGGAAATCATCACAAGAATCATGTAAGATCATGAACCATAAATTGTTAAATGATTTATTATAAGAAATCACACATGTATGAGATAACAACCATGATTGATAATAAGAAAATAGGAACTATTATATGAACTGTTAATGGTTCTCTATACACAAAAAAAGTGAGTATACTTTCCAAGGTAAACTCTACCCACTAAGTGGGTCTCATGAATGTGTTATATGTAGTTCCAGTAGCCTGACAACCTTGGAAAATTTCTACCGTGGCTTGTATTTATGGGACTAGAGATTACTCCAAGAACCCCTGGGTTAAGTTTCCACCTCAATATCTACTTGGTGCTAGGTAAAAATTCCATGAAATACTTGTCTCAAATCATGATTAACATAATCATATGTCATGATTGTCATAAAAGTCGCTTATTACATATGAAAGTAATCAATATCTACCTATTCAATTTATAAAAAGTTATTTTAGAATAGATTGTTCTATGTGGTTCATGCAATACAGATGTTGGGTTCTATGTGGTTCATGCAGTATGAATCCTACCAATTTAAGAGTGTTATTGGGTCTTGGGTCACCCTTTTCACAAGCTTTCTTGAAGGACTTAGTAATTCATAATCATAACTTGTGATGAAAACTAGGATTAAAATATGGGGTCACAATTTATCAACTTAAAATCATATAATTGGAGTGTATTCATGCATAATAATATAAAATAACAACAATTGAATCATAATTTAGAGAACTCATAATCAATTCTATGAACTCTAGGTAGCAAGTAAGAGAATTCATTAATAAACTATGGGAATCATGCAATTAATAGCAATTCATATATAGTTAAGTAAGTAATCATAGTATAAATCATAGTTTATGCGATTGAAATTTAGATCATAAAATCCATAAATTTCATACTTAGATTTGATGCAAAAGTGAAAAATTCTATGGGCTCCATTTGTGAAAAGGACCACAGATAAATACCCACATACTTGGAAGAAAAATCTAGAAGAAAATTAGAGAAGGGACTCTTGGAACCTGAGGAATCCTAGACTACCTTGATTAGAATATTTAAGGAGAAGAACCTTAGAGAGAATTATGTAATTAGGGTGAATGATTTGAGAATAGTGTGTATTGGTTAGTACAGGGATGGTTATAGGTAGTTATTGGACCAAAACAATGTCGTTTATGGGTTAGGAGGGTAGGAACGGACAAAAATACCCTCAATTAAGATTGTCGGTTAAGGTCTATGAGACCTATCTATGGTTCATAGTTCATTGTACAAACAGTAGAGTCCATTCGTGGAAATTAGGTTAAATTTTTAGGTGGCATGATATCATCCATGAAGCAACTTTTATGGACTCTAGATTATTCTATCGACCACGACCCTTATTGTGAAACCCCATTGTACTCAACAAAATTTTCATTATTTTTAGGACCTATCCAAGAACCTAAAGTACAGCTCATTAAAACTTCTATGAGTCATAAAAACCCCTTTCGTAAACCACTAAAATTTCCCAAAATGTTCTAAGTGTTAGGGCATTCCATGAGCCCGACCATTACTTGTATTTCCTTTTAAAGGCTCATCCTTTTGGTTCATAGTTTTGATTCAGGGACAAAACATTTTGTCCAACCCTGACCTCCCTTCTACAATACCACTTTATGGGTTGTAAGTCCTTTTACGGCCCGTAGTCTTCACTTGTACACTGTGATAATTTTTTAAATTCAAAGGGTCATCCATGATACATATCTACAACTTGTAGAATCATCTACGGCCTATAGACTAGGCTTGTGGTCCTGCACCAGTTCACTGTTTCTGCCTTTTTCTTCCTTATACTAACTTTCCAACTTATGGGGTATTGCAATGATCCTTGTTTAGCAATTCTTAATAAAGGTTATTTTGGTTATTAATGACCCTCCTAACCCCTAAAGTATGTCATTTTGCATCTATAACTACCCCATAACCATTTATACCCTTCTAATTCACCTCAATCTCAATCATTTTCTCAAAATTATAGAATCCTCTCAAGTCTATTACTCTCTGAGGATCTTCATCAAGAAAAATAGGGTTCTTCAAGATTTACCAAATTTTCTTTAATCTCAAGCTTAGGATTTACTCAAGATATGTGGGTACCTATCTATGAATTTCATTCATCCTTGGAGGTCAAAAAATTTCAAGGTTTTCATTTATATTTCTTCTATATTTCAATTTGGGTTTTATGATTCTTCATTAGGTTATTTCCATTACGCTTTGATTCATCATTATTGAGTTAATTATGCATGAATTGACTTTAATTACATGTTTTCAAGGTTACTTCATCGAATTGTTCTGAGTGTGATCTAGGGTTCATAAGATTGACTATTTGACTACGGGTTCTTTCAATTTTGAATCAATTGACACTACCTTACATGATTATGCATGATTTCATGTTGATTAATCATGAATTCGTGCAACATTTCCCTAGTTTAAAATGTGAATTATGATTACAAATTATTAATAACTTCATGCAAGTTTTATGAAAGTGATGAATGATGATTAATAAAGTCTATTATGAAATAATTGATGACGGTGAACAATTATTAGTGGATTCAAGGTATGATAACTACAGTCCTCATATTAATTGAATCAAAGCTGTAAAGTTTTACTCACTAACTTACAAATTCAAGAAATTGATAAGTACAATTATCACATTGATCGAATAAAAGTTTAATGAGCTATTCCATGTTGATAAATTAGTGAAATTAGATTGTTTTTTGAACATTGCCTTTCCTTAGGATTTGACATATGAATTGTGATTTATTATATTGTTGGAATTCAACTTAATATCAAGAGAGCCTGAGGTAAGGTCCAAAAGCTCAAACAAGTGACTGAAGAAAATCTTTTTTAACAACCTCTAGTCCTAAACTACGTGCTACCGGAGGGGCCTGTTTAAGCATAGCTAGTGGATCCACATTAGGTTAACATAATTATGATGATTTTCTTAAGGATTCTACCTTGGTAAGTAGTCTCCCCTTTCTTCTAAGTAGTATTAACATCAGTATTCCATGTAATAGCTGGCATAGTCTTATTGTTGATTATGGTCCATATCCGTCATAAGAGTATGTTTTCTATTGACCTATTCTCATTAATAGCTTTATTGTAATTGTTGAGTTGTGTTGGCATTGTTCACATTTTATTCTCACATCATAAATGGTTTACTTCTTATGATATTTTACTCAGCCAATGTCATGTCATGCCATTTACTTCATGGAACTGCTCACATACTTAGTAAATTTAAAGTAATAGCACATACTTTCTTTTGCCTACATTATATTATAATGCAAGCTAGACGATCACTCTTCAACTCTACGTAGCTACCTTAGATCTTGAATGAATCACTTTGATGAATCCTCATGATTTGAGGGTGAACCCAACATGTTTTTTTACTATGCTTAGACTATTTTACCATATATATGTGGTGAGGTAGGGCTTGTCCTATGCCCCCATCTTTGTTTAAAGGCATGCTAGACAAAGCTTATGATGTACCCTATTTATTTTGGGCTTGGTTCAAGATTTTCTTCTAATTCCAGAGTTATTATTTAAGACACTATTTCAGTGTTCTTATCATTATTATCATTACTTATTACCTTATAAATGCGATGAATGCTAAGAGGCTTGGTTGGAGTCCTTTATCATTCTAATCACTGTGTCACATCTAGGACTAGCCTAGATCATGACAAACTTGGTATCAGATTATAAAGTTTAAAGTATCCTAGGGATTCTAACAAGTGGCATCGAGTAGTGTCTTATTCATGGCTCAGAAGTACGCCACATTTATGAATAGGAATCTATGTGATGTCTTAGAAAAGACTTCACTTTTCATGATCTTATCATGCAGTAGAGTTTGTACTCTAAGGCTTTTCTCCACTAATGCTTCTTCTTTAAAATTTTCAAAAAATGCCTCCACAATTTGCCCCCACTCAAAAAGGGATAAATGTCGATGAAGAACAAGCTCTTCAAGTTCCCAATGACCCATTAGCAAAGCCGATTACTAGTATCACGTATTGCACTACTATTTAAATACTTGCACAAGCTATGATGGCCAAGTGAACAAAAGGGTTATAGCTCATCCTAATATAGAGATAGTAGTGATGAGAGTTTAAGATTTCACAAGAATGAACCCGCTGGAATTCCATGTTTCAAAGGGGATGAGGATCTAAAAGAATTCATTAATGAGGTTTATAAGATTTTTTCTATTATGGGGGTGTCTTTGGAAGAGAAAGTAGAGTTAGCAGCGTATTAACTCAAAGGTGTTTCCTGAATATAGCTTGACTAATAGAAGAGCAAAAGGGCTAGTAAATCAAACTAGTTGTATAAGAAGAGTTCAAGGGTGCATTTCTCGACATTTGCTTTCCCATAGTGTTGGGAGAGGCTAAAATACAAGAGTTCATCCTTCTTAAATAAAGAGGTATGAGTGTGAGAGAATATTCCTTCAAGTTCACAAAGTTATCAAACAGGGTCTTTGGGTTGGACTTTCAAAAGTGGCTTATAAGTGAAAAGCTAAAAGACATAAATTGGGAACGGCCAACTTTTGGCTTTTGGCCCTTATTGTACTTTTTCAGCTTAACAAAGTGCTTTAAAACACTTTTTGTGTTACATAAACACTTTAAAAACTTTTCAAGTACTTAAAAGACAAAAGCAAAAAAAAAAAGTGAATCTAGATATCCACTAAGTATGCCCCTTTCATCTTCTTTAGCTCAAGGGTTCAAATGAGAAAGTTTGTGTATGTGATGTTTTGGACTTGGTGTCAAAGGAATGCAAGATTTCAATGATGATCAAAGAGATGGATATTTCAAGAGTTATGACTTACACCAAACAATAGAGGAGGAAAAGTTGAGGGAGAAGACTAGGATGTCCAAGAGGGTCTGGACATATCTTGGCCCCCGTCCTATCTTATAATTAGAGACTTTGTTGGATATTTTGTCGACTCTTTTACGTTTATATGCTAAGTGTTGTATTTGGAGATTATGATAAGGGTTATGGTTATCTATTGGATATGGCTATTATAGATTGAATATGAGAAGTATGATAAGTATATATATTTTGATGTCGAAATGTAAAAGATCCTAAGTCCCATATTGCCCCCATAGAGTGAGCCATACTTATCCGCCCCTTGGTTCTTATGTGTTATGCGCTATGTGAATCCATGTTAATCCCTTATCCCTATGACATCCACATTAGCGTGAGTCTTACTTTCCCGTCCCTTAGAACTATGTGTTTACTATTTATATATGTTTCTGAACGGATGATGTTATTATGGATACTTTGAGGCTTGTTTGGGAACTCTCGAGTTTTCATTCGCCATGTGACTTTTAAACCCTAGGTCCGAGTCATGAAATTGAACCCTGCCTTGATATGTTTATTATTGTATTGATTGATGATATCTTGATCTATTCCCGGAGTAAGGAAGAGCATGTGAGGCATTTGAGGGTAGTGTTGCAAACCTTGAGAGAAGAAAGTTGTTTACCAAGTTTGATAAATGTGAATTTGGTTTGAAGGAGGTTACATTCCTTAGGCATGTGGTGTTAGGTAAAGAAATCAAGGTGGATCCTAAGAAAATGGAAGTGGTGAGAAATTGGCCTAGGCCTTTGACTCTAACAAATATTAGGTGTTTCTTGGGCTTAGCAAGATACTATCAAAGATTTGTTGAGGGTTTTTCTTCACTTTCTTCCCCTTTGACAAAGTTGATGCAAAAGATCAAAGTTCATTTGGATCGATGAATGTGAGAAAAGTTTTCAAACCTTGAAGGATAAACTTACATTTGTTCACATCTTTACATTAACAGAAGGGTTAGAAGGATTTATTGTATATTGTGATACTTCAAGAATCGATTTGGGTATGTGTTGATGCAAGGTGGCAAGGTCATTTTTATGCTTCTAGGAAACTAAAAGTAGAGTGTAACTATCCTACACATGACATTGAGCTAGCGATCGTGATATTTTCTTCGAAAAATACGGCATCATCATTTGTATGGGGTTCATGTAGAATCACCGACACAAGAGTCTTCAATGTGAGTTCACCCAAAAGAGATCGCAATTTGAGGCAAAGAAGGTGGTCGAAACTTCTTAAATATTATGACATAAGTGTGCATTATCATCATGGCAAAGCTAATGTTACGTCTGATTCCTTAAGTACGGTATACATGGAGAGTGTAGCTCACTTTGATGATAGGAAGAAAGAGTTGGCAAAGGATGTTATCGATTGGCTAGAATGGGAATTAGGATGGATGAAACCGAAGATGGAGGTATGGTGGTTCTTGATGGTTTCAAATCTTCTTGGTTGAAGAGGTCAAATCCTAGCAAAACCTTGACCCCGCTTTTGTAGAATTGAAGGCATTAAAAGAGGGCAAGGTAGAGGTTTTCTACCAAGGGGGAGATGGTGTCCTTAGACACCAAGGTAGGTTGTGTGTGCCTAATGTTGATTAGTTGAGGGACTTATTTTTAAAAAGTCCCATAATTCAATTTATTCCATTCAGCCCAATTCTACAAATATGTATAGGGATTTAAGGGAAGTATGAGGGACATTGCAAAGTTTATAGCCAAATGTCACAATTGCTAACAAGTCAAAGCCGAACTTCAAAGGCCGAGTGACCTAGCCCAAGACATACAGATTCCAACTTGGAACTGGGAAGAGGTCAACATGGATTTTATGATTGGTTTGCCTAGGACTAAAACCATTTTGACTCCATTTGGGTTATATTTGATAGAATGACAAAATTGGCTCATTTTCTACCTAGAAAAACAACCTATGGTGTTGAAGATTATTCTAAATTATACATCCATTAGTTGGTTAAATTACATAGGTTCCATTGTCTATCATTTTGAACCATGGTTCCTAATTTACCTCTCACTTTTGGAAATATTCCCAAAGAGGCCTTGGTACTAAAGTCAAGCTTATCATGATGTTTCACCCATAATCGGATTATAATGCCGAAAGGACCATTAAAACCCTTGAGTATGGCATAAAGCTTATGTGTTGGAATTCAAGGGTTGTTGGAATGAGCGTCTTCCACCCATTGAGTTTACTTACAACAATAGTGATGTGCTGTCAAAATACAACACTTTTGATGCTTAAAACTTAGAATTATGTGTGTTTTCAAACTGATTTTAGTGGGTTTGATGTGCTTTTGTGTTTGTTTTTCAGGTGTACAGGAGTTGGCAAGATTTTGGGCTAAGTGTTGTAGTTGCTGCATTTTTTATGATGTACGAAGCTCTCTCTAGGCCGTAGAAATTTTCACGAGCCGTAGAGTGGGTTTGTGGTTAAAATCCAGTGAAGGGCATATTTTTTGAAGTTACATTCACAAACTGTCAGATGAGCTGTGGAATTTTGTATGAGTCATGGATCAGGTTTCATGCCTTGAGGATCAGATTTTAGGATTTTCTGGAAAGTTATCAAACAAAACCTTATATGGGTTGTAAGTCTGAATACGGCCCATTGAAAGTTATCGTAGAAGTTGTGCCTAGTTTTGAAGATTGAAGACTATGAAGCCCAAGTACGGGCCATAAAACTTAGTATAGCCCATAGCCATGCCCGTATTATCTGTCGAATCTAGTTTTTCTATTTTATTTTGGACTTGTATTTTAGTTATTATAAATAGGTTTTTTAGTTTATGTTAGGTAGATAACGAAGGAGACGGCCAGAAATAAAGAGAGAAATGCATAGAAACACTTGGAACACAACTTTGTAATTTTAATCAATACTTTGTGATTTCTTGTGAGGAGTTTGGGATTTCTTGTTCTTAAATTCATCTTTATAAGTGCTTAATTATGTTATTCCATATCATGATTCTTTCATCTACAATAATTATGCGTCGTTAAATCCACAACTGGGGTTGTGGGAACCATGAAGAACTGACAAGGTAAAATCGGATATTTCGTATTTCTTGGAAAGTGTGCATACATGTATTAATTAATTTTCTTCATTTTGATTGATTTTTAATGGTGGCTAACATTAGAACTCGCCTAGTTGTTACTAACTGGATCAAAGTAGTAATGAATGAGAAAATAGATTAATTATCAAGATTCAATTGATTTCTTCTCGTCTAATCAACCAAATTGGATGAAAGGGAGGTTGTACTGGTATAACAGATAAGGGTAATGTCGAAGTACGGGAATGAATCAAATCATGAGTAAAGTTTACCTCTTGCCTGGATCAAAGGGTTTGGTAAACTTAACTTGCAGTTCTGTATGCAACATACTAGAAAACATTACGATTATCTGGTAATACCAAGTTAGGGAATCATGGAGAACACAATACCCTGGTTACTCTTCTCACTGGTTTCACCACACTTGTTCTAGTTCAGGTTTACTTTCTGTGAACTACAAAACTCCTGTTCTTTTGGGGAGATAAGTAGGTTAATTCACTCGACTTACTTGAAATAACTCTGAGTCTACCATATTCTCTATGGAATTCGACTCTAACCTTAGTTAGGTTATATATCTTGACAACGATTATTTTAGCCTTCAAAAAGGAGGTGTAGCTTAGGTGACATCAAATAGTTACCACTCTAGCATTGGAATGACACCATTCGATGCCTTATATGGGAAGCGTTGTAGGTCCCTGATTGTGTGATTTGAAGTAGAAGAGATGGCTTTGATAGGTCCAGATTTGGTTTTGGAAGCCTTGGAGAATGTGAGGTTGATAAGGGAGAGATTAAAGATGGCCTCAAAGTTGGCAAAAGTCTTTTTCCAACATATGGAGGAGAGATCTTGAATTCAAAGTAGACGATTAAGTGTATTTGAAAGTCTCACCCATGAAAGGTGTGGTTCAGTTTGGCAAGAAGTTAAAATTGAGCCCTAGGTATGTAGGGCTTTATAGAATTTTGAGGCGCTTGGTAAGGTTGCTTATAAGTTGGAGTTGCCTATAGAGATGATCATGGTTCATCTGGTTATTCACCTGTTGAAATTGAGGAAGTGTGTAGGTGACCCAAGCTCCATTATGCCTATGGAGATTGTAGTTGTTGTGGAAGAGAACTTAACATATTAAGAAGTTTCGATTGAGATATTGGATAAGGAAGTGAAGAGGTTGAGGATAAAGATGTAGCATCCATTAAAATCCTTTGGAGGAACAAACAAGTTAAAAGTGTTACTTGGGAAGCGCAAGTGGATATGAAGAAATGATATCCTTATCTTTTCCTCTCTACTCAAGCCTAAAGTAATAAGTCAATCATGTCTAAAACATTAAGTCTATGTTTCAACCCCTATGTCATTTTGCATACGTACATACTCATGGTGATATGTTTTGATGATGTTTGATGATAAGTTTTAAATTTTATAAAATTGATGTTTAAATTGCAGTGATGCATTTATATTGGGTCTGGAAATTCTTTTGTTACTCCTCTCAAGCATATCTCCATTACATTCATGGATGAATGTTCCCAAGGGGGAGATATTGTAATACCTCCCAAAGTGCTTTGGAATATCCTTAGAATTGATTCCTTGAATAATGTATCACTCGTTCATTTTTGGCAAATCCGAGGCCATATTATTGTTCAAGAGGCAAATATTATGTTGAAAAATACTCCTCTTCAATTTTAAGTTAATCGTATCAAAAAATAATTTTTCACATGTTTTTACACTTTTTAGAGGAGTAGGTGACCTCTTCGCGTCGCGGAGAGGGTCCATTTTAATGTAAAAGTGACCTAGACTCATCCCAAGGCCAAAACAGGGAAAAATTGAACTTCACGCAAAAAATTAACTATAGCACAACAAGTCCATGTCGCGGTCTCATTTCACCACAGAACCAAATTTTCTGAAAATTTTCAAATTTGAGTAAGGGCACTTGGGACATATCCTTGAACCCTTATATATAGAAATACTATAAAATTCTATCATTTTTGGACCGAAAATCACTCTCTAAACTCCTAAAATCCTCTCCAAATTCCTCCACCAAATTCCCCAAAGCTTCTAGGATTTCAAGGCTCTTCAATTAAGGAAAGCTCCTTATATCTTCTTCAAGACCTCAAGGTATGTGGCTTTCTTCATCCATGGGACCTTTCGCCTATGGAGTCCAAAACCATTTTAACTAAATCTTTGATTTCAAGATTTATTTCTTTATGGATACTTCTTATATGCATAATTTGAGTTGGAAATTATAAATATTTGATTTGAAGTGCATGAATTTCTATCAAAGGTTGATATTATGAGATGTCTTGTGACTCTTAAACTATGAATGCTATGATGCTATGAAATGCTATGGAGATGATCTTCATAATGCCCTAACTAGTGGTTTTACTATGATATTGGTGGGTTGCTTTAAATGGTTTCAAGTGATTAAGTTTTATCTCTTATGTGTATGCATAAACTCAGCAAGTTTTTGGAACTATAATTATATAATGAAGCATCTTGTGTTGATAAAAGATTTGATTGCAAGTTATCCGAGCCATGAATATAATGAATGATTAAGGGTTATCAAGTATGTAGTGATTCCATGTAATTTTATGAAAATTATGAAAAATTATGGAGCCCTTCTATGATGCTACAATATTGTGGTTTTGATGAGCTACTCCTATTATGATATTAAAATTTACAAGTTTATGCATGATACGATTATGATTATTATTTAAGTATTCTGTGGATGTTGACTTAGCACCGAGAGGACTTTGATGGATTTCCATTGTCCCTTGAATATGTGCCATCATAGGATATCATATAACACAAAGAGGCAATGCCGTAAGGTAAGGGAATCATATAACACCATCGAAAAGGCAATGTCGTAAGGTAAGGATACCATGAACACCTACCGAAAAGGCAATAGCATAAGGTAAGGACATTATGTAACACCCACCGAAAAGACAATGATGTAAGGTGAAGATATGGTCTACGTTGGCAAGTAGACCACACCTTTTTCGGTGTGGAGAAAACATTGGGATTCCATGTAGTAACTCGCATAGTCTTAATATCGGTTAAAATCTCCTCCCACATATGTATGTTATACCATGAGATTATGTTTTCCCTTCCATGCACATTTTAATTAAGGCATTGATCATTCATGTCATATTGAGCGTATTACCTTTGTATATGATTATACATCTTATTTATTATGGCTTATGATTTCTTCTTGCATTGCATCTCGCATACATAGTACATACAAAGTACTAACGTATATCATTTTCCTACATAATCTAACCATGTAGGAACTGGAGCTCCCATCCATTTACCTCCTCGTAACTACTACGATTTCTTGAAGACTTTTCTTGTGGTGAGTCCTTCATTTTAAGGGCAACATCCAATTTTTATCTACGTATGATAAGACATTGCTATTTTTGTTACTTACGTTTTAGGGTAAGCCCGAAACATGTCTTGGTCTCCGTCCCACTTATGACTAGAGGTATTGTTGGATGACATGATATGTATGATCTATGTGACGTTTATGTATCTATGGAGACTTTTCCTTAGTCCCTATCCTGTGTTTCTATGTTGTTTATGATGATGATTGAAAGGTAGTGAATTCCCTAATCCCTGTATCCCCATAGAGTGTGTCCCATGTTTCCTTCCCTTAGATTTACTTGTCGTGATTCTATTACAGAAGTTCCATGATCCCTTGTCCCATAGAGTGTGTTCTAAGTCCCGAATCCCCTTAGTATTACTTGTTGATAATTGATCCACACTTCCTAACCAAGGATGTGCTTAAGTATGCTATGAGGCTTTTTTTGGGTTCCCCATTTGTCATGTCGCACCTCGTCCCTAGGTTTAGGTTATGACAATAACAATCACAAAAATATTAAAATTATAAGAAATGAAAGTGGACCAATTGCGAGATCAAAAATAAAAAATGTGAGACCCACATCCTGAACTTTAGAATTAACCCCAAAAACTTAATCCTAACTAGCTCTCTGAGCTCATGACCTAACATGGGACACAATTCGGTGCTTGAGAGTGCCCTAAGGGCAATAAAGACGAAAAATCCAAATTTAGCTCAAAAAGACCAACAATAGCAATAACTAATTTAAATAAACTTATTGCAATGAAGCCCGTCAGCTGAAACTGATCATACCACGACGATCATCTCCAAAAACGTAACAAATTAGGCTTTTGAATTACCCATTTTGGACATATATTGACCAACATATGCTTTTTCAAAAATTCCTCAAACTTCTTTTCAAAAATGTACAATACAACAACTAAAATTGAGAAACTCACCTCCAACAAAGCTCCTAAGTCACTTTCCCATACCACCAAAGTGTTCCTTGTCAAAAGTCCCACAATTTAGTCCCAAGAACCACTCAATTCGAACCTGAAATGCCCTAAAAATTAACTATCAACAATTCCTAGAAGATTAGCTCAAAAATCATCTGAGCTAGTAACAAAAACTTGAAATTTACCTTGAAGGACACCCACGATCAATTCCGACACCACCACAGTATTCTTCTCAAAATTCCACGCGAAATAAACCCTGGAATTGCTCAATTTTGGCTCACCATTAGAGAATTCCTATTTCAAAGTCTTAATGGGGTGAGGATTCATTTAGAATCCTGTGCGTGAAAATGAACTATGCTATGCCATCAAGTTTAACATTTTGGACTCAATGGCGCAATCGAAATTCCCATACAAGATAGTTATGACTGAATATTGGCCCTACTCCCACGATCAGTTCTAACCAAATTCCACCGAGGGGATTAGAATGAGTCTGAAAGTCTCGAGTACCAAATGAAAGATCATTCTACATCAAACTTGACATTTTGGAGCTAACCACGCTGCTAGAATCGATTTGGGTGTGTTTTTCAAGAATGTTGACCAAAGTCAACCTTTGGCTAGTTTTCAAGGCTGAATTGCTAAATATGGTTTAAACTCACACCGAAAGTGTCAGTGCTCAAGTTGACCATACTTCTAGCTCAATATAATCATTTTGGAGTTGATGGAATTGTCAAAATTCCATTATGAGATCGTTTACCTATAATTTACTACGAAATTAATTTTTCAAGTTATAAGGCCTCCAAAACATGAAAAACTACACAAAATCAAAATGAACGACCATGCGACCGAGCTACCAGTGCCAGCAGGTCATAAATGACTTTGAGTCGCTATAGGAATGTTCTAAATAATGAAACGGAGATAGTATGAGTAAAACAGCCCCGAGGGTCATTATAGTTCGGGGTATTATAGAATTTGAGGTATCACTATTTTGCTAAAATAGATCGTTCTATCCTTGGGGAATATATTTCATAATCTCAAGTACTTGAAGAAAAATAATTATTTTAAACACACATTGTGAATTCAGCGGTCTCAATTTTTACTCTTTCATCTTGATTAGAAATATTATTTCTTTAATAGTAAAACTATTCTTATATATATTGAACTAGATACAATACCCTGTGCAAGCAGGAGTTCAACATATATTATTCTATTTGTTTCTATTTATGTGGAACAAATGTAACAGGAGAGTCAATTAAATTATTATATAATATTTCAAAATTCTTAATTATTGTGATTTATTGTACTTTTAACATAATTTTTAAATAATTACATTATTCACTTTGTCTAAATTTATGTGGCACATGTGAAATTTTGAAAGTTTACTAAACTTTTAATATATTTTTAAAAATATTATATGTTGCTAATTATTGTGACTTATAGTATTCTTAATTAACGTAATTTTTAGATAATATTTGTTATTCCCTCTATCCTAATTTATGTGGATCATCTGAAATTTTGAAAGTCAACCACATTTTAATATATTTTAAAATATTTTAAGTTGTGATTTATAGTACCCGTAACATAATTTTCAAATAATATATGTTTCTCTTCTTCGCAATTTATTTGGAACATGTGAAATTTGGGAGTTAATCAAGTGTGTGTGTGTTCGGGTGTATATATATATATATATAATATTTTAAGTTATTAATTATTATAATTTATAATACTCTTAGCATAATTTATAAATAACATGTTACTTCCTCTCTCCAAATTTATGTAATACATGTCAAATTTCAAGAGTCAATGAAATTTTAATATTTCAAGGAGTTAATTATTGTAATTTATAATATGATTTTTCAAAATAATTTTTAAATAAATAAACTTCAACATGCCACGTGTCCATCACTGAAAAGCTAAAAATAAATATGAAGCTCCAGCTTACAGTTCAGAAATGATGACGAAGAGATTCACTAGGCCAAAAAATTAAGTAGACAACCAAACTGCCCCCTTGATCCGAACACCTCTCCTATTCCCTCTAATAATAATATTTTATAATAATATATTGAGTTAATATTTCAAGTCGTTAGTTATTAAAATTTATTATATTATTTTTTAAAATAATTTTTTCAATAAATAAATTTCAGATATCTACGTATCCATCACTGAAATAGTTAAAAATAAGGAAAATTTACACAAATATACAAGTTTTGTGTCAAATTTACACATTCTCATTTATTTACAAGAATAACACCTAAATTACCAAAATATACATTGTCCTTTTCCTGTCACGTCACATTAATTGATCTACATTTTTAGGTCAAGAAAAGTTTATTTAAAAATGGATACAATAGATAATATTTTTTACACACTACCAAACATTATTATTTTTCATTATTTCATATATATGTGCATACGGTGTGGAGGAACACAGTTTTATGGTGTTCTAGATGGTTTTTGATGGAAAAAACCATGTATATTACCAACGCACCTACAGCTAGTGAGCATATTAGTCAGCACAACACAACATAAAGAAGGTGCAGTTTTAAATCAATGAACCACAAAAACACGCGCACCACCCTGAATACCATCATCTTTTATAACCATCCAACAAAGTTTTCAAATAACCATAACATCAATATAGTACCACTAATTTCCCACTATTTTTTCAAGTTCACTAGTATTTATGAAATCGACATTGTCAAAAAATTTCACTATTTCAAAAAAAAAAAAATTATCAAATTTTTTACCAGTTAAATCCTACTTCCCATTATATTTCACCAAAATTGATACAATATTATCGTATCCAACAAAAAATTTTACATGGCCAAAATCTTATTATATACAAATGCTTCCTTCAAAATAGTACTAACTCACCATCATGTCCCCCTTTCCACATGTGTATAAAGTACATCCACCTAATAATATCCTAGGAAACGTAGGTCCTTTAAAATCAATCTCCAATCACATCACATTAATTGATCTACATTTTAAGGTCAACAAAAGTTAATTTAAAAATATACACAATTGATAACTTTTTCACACCACATTGTAGTACATACTTCAATACCATAAATTTCATATTAATCTATAACAACCGTAAAAAAAAATACATTTTTTCGGGTTTTTTTTTCCTATGGTAGTCGCATCATTTTATACATAAATATATATATTATCTGTGTACATGTGGGCGAGAACCATAGTTTTTATGGTGTCCTACATGGTTTTTCACAACAACTTAGCAAATATTACACAGTGGACTGACATGTATTTTATTTCCTTATTTTTCCATTTTTCAACACTATTATATCACATCAAACACTAAAGAAATTTTCATTCACTTTTTTTTCCATTTCCCAACACTATTATATCACATCACACACTATAATAATCACACTCAAAACACTCTCTTTCCTACTATTATAAATAAAGTTGGTATTTTACATGTAATTTTCAAAAGTTTGATAGGGCCATGTAAATATTAATTTTTTTTGGTATATTTGTGAAAAATCCCCTGAAAATTCAATTGGCCAAAAAATATTAATTTTTTTTGGTATAAATATGAAGCAGCCTACCGTTGATGACCAAGAAAAATTCAATTGGCCAAAAAATTAAGTAGGTTCCCAAACTACCCTATTGACTCTTGATCCCAAGCTCCTCTTCTATTCCCTTTTCTAATATAGAAATAAAAATAATACAGATTTTGCACCTTCTACCGAATAACTCACATTTCCTAAGAAACGAACTCATAATTAGTTATCTCTAGTTTTTTTTTTCTTTTTAATTTTTGCATGGAAGAAAATATACATTTCCTTTATTTCATCATGCCTTTGATGCTAATTAAGAAGTCCTTGACTCGTGATTTTTTTGAAAAAATTATAGCAGCTGACAAGCCATAATATTTAGAGAAAACGAAGCTCACGTCCTTTAAAGTAAATTATTTATAATTATATACATTCTTGTATTTATATTTCTTTATTATTAAAATTCACGAGTTGACATCAACATCCACCCTATATGATATAACAATAGGGTATTAATATATCGACAGGATATCATAGAATATTAAATTAAATCTTATATGATACCGATATATTATTACAAAGAATATGTTTTCTACTAATTTAGAATTTGATAAATAAATTTGTGACTTTAATAATTTTCCTATAATTATTTTATTCATTAAAAAAAACCCCAAAATTATATGATATTTGGTATCAATATACCGATAGAATATTGTAGAGAATTATCTTCAATCCTATATATGATACAAATATGGTATCGATATACTGACGGAGTATATATTTTTTATAATTTAGAGTTTAATAAATAAGTTTGTGACTTTAATAATTTTCTTTTAATTATTCTATTTCTTAAAAAAAGAGCTCAAAATTATATGATACTGATAGGGTATCAATACACCAATAGAATATCATAGAGAATTAAGTTCCAACCTTATACGATACTGACATGGTATCAATATACCGACGGAGTATCAAAACAAATATATTTTTTTTTACTAATTTTGAGTTTATTAATTTTTTTTAATTGTTTCTTATTTATTTCTTAAAAACATAATCCTATATGAAAATAATAGAGTGTCAATATACCACCAGAGATTGAATTTATTCTATATGATGCTGATATGGTATATATATATGTACCGTCAGAATATAAATAGTATTAATGTTGACATCATGTTGATGTTAGCACAACTTCAGCATGTGGTCATGGAGAAATAAAAAGGAAAAAGTGGAGTAAGAGGATAATTAAGGGTAAATACTTTGGGTTCGATTCAATTTGAATAAATAATTTCACATTAGATATATTTTGTATAATTTTTCATAATATTATTTTTTGCCCAACTTTATAAAATTAATAAAAATGGTCCAACTCGGACAAAACGGTCATATTTGACATAATTTACCCACGATTTATCACTATTTAGCCATCATTAAACTGTGGCTAAATAACGTTATTAAAAAACACTTTCTTGTTGTCTATATTTTTTTTAATTTTTTTTCATTTCTAATTGTTTCACTTTTTGTGGAAATGTTTTTTATATCATTTTATTATTATTTTCATTTATTTTTTATTTATTAAGGTAAGAATATATGAAAGTCAAATAAACATCGATACATCACATAATTCTTTGTATAATTTGATACACGATTATACATGTTTATTCAATATTGATATATTACATATATACTATACAATTATTATACAAAAGTATAATAAGTTTAACGAATCTCGGTGTGCATAAAACAAAAATAATTTTGTTATAACCCATACACTTTCAGTACGAACTCTACATTGTTCAACAGAGACGGTTAAAAATTTAGCCTCACAACGCCAAGTAACAAATGTATAATTTGAAGCCAAGTAAATGTACATGAAACATAAGATAGAATTTGAAGTCGTCAAATTACACCAGAAATTGACTCTGCATTTTCATTCATTATAGCTTAGTCAACTTACTATAAGTTAACTCCTATCTTGAGAACTTTGGTATCTCAAGTTCTTGAATGTTGATGTAGGTATAAAGAGAAGCAGCTTATGGAGCCTTCCTTCCAGGTTTCTAAGGGAAATAAGCTTAGGCATCAATACACTTCCTAGAGGTCAGTTTGAAGGATACTATTGATAGCTTGAAGGAGAACTTTCTCCAATTACGATACGCATCTGTTGCAATAAGGTCCATCTACAGGTCGTTTGGTGCTTGCTACTCTACAGAAAGTCAAATGGTATCTTGAGATTTTAATCCACTTCTAAGAAAGTGATGTTCGCCCGCCACTCAAGTAGTATATCAAACATAGTAATTCATTTCCAAGTAACAAGTAAAAAAGAAAAGGATTAGTAAATGGTAAAACTATCTTACACTACATTGCTCCATATATCTGTTACTCGAGACTTGCTGCCAACAACAACATACTCAGTGGAATCCCACAAGTAGGGTCTAGGGAGGGTAGAATGTACAAAACTTTATCACTACTTCATAGAGGTAAAGAGGTTGTTTTCTGAAAAACCCTCATCTCAAAAACTCATAAGCAGAATAAACTAGATATGGAAAAACAAAACGAATAAAAAAGAAAATAGAAAGAGCAATTAATAATGAAAAACACATGATAATCTGCAAATACGATATTAATAACATATATAATACGGCTAAAGACGACATAAGATATAAAGGCACGACCAAACCTCCTATCCTGAAGGTCAAAGAAAGAACTTGTTCTTCCGACGTTAAGAATTCTTCCAATAATTCGGAGGAATAATTGGAACAAGGGTATCGAATTTCCCTTCGTCTCGGCAATATGGAACCTCTCAACAGCTCCCGTTCTTTTATGGGGTCCTATCGGGATAGAATTTCTATTCTAATAGAGGGGTAGATATTTGTTGTTGAGAACTCCAAAACCGAAAAGGCCTTTTAAAGAAGCGAACCGCAGGCTTGACTATTACTCCTCTTCCAACTCGTCCCAGAATGGGCGTTATGGCAAAGAGGACTCAGCTGTTAGTTAGTACCCCCTTGGTTTCGGGGTGGACCTTTTCACTCTATTTTATTATATACGCTTAGCGAAAAGAATGTTTGAAATAGAAGATCTACGTGACCAAATTTTCCCCACGGCCAGACATCGCCTAATACTACTAATGTAGTAGCCTGCTACTCTAATTTGCGACTTCTACACCTTCCTATCTAAGGTCATGTCCTCGGTGAGATCAAGTTTCACTATATCTTGTCTGATCACCTCCCCCAATACTTTTTCGGTTTGATTCTACCCCTCTGTGTAAGCCCTACATCCAACCTCTCGCACCTCCTAACAGGAGCATCAATACTTCTTCTTTGCACATGTTCAAACATCGCAGTCTCACTTCTCTCATCTTGTCAGCCACCTCTAGCTTCTTCCGAATGGTCTCATTCCTAATCCTATCACTCCTGGTATATCCACACATCCATCTCAACATCCTCATCTCTACGACCCACATCTTCTGAAGATGTGAATTTTTGATAGGCCAACACTCCACCCCATACAACAAAGACGGTCTAACCACTATCCTATAAAACTTACCTTTGAATTTAGGTGGTATCTTCTTATCACACAATACTCCAGAGGCAAGCCTCCAAGATTTGCTACCGGTAAGAGGTAAAACAACCCGATGTAGAAGGAAGAATCAGCAAGTGTAATAAGCTCCATCTGCCCATTGCTTTGCTCTTTTGAAAGAATTCCTGTTACATCACTGACCTGTTCAAAACCCATGAATCGTTATGAGGCAGCTCTCTTTAGAAAAAAAAGAAGAAAAGGCCTTGCTGCATGACTACTAATACTGCAACAGACAACCCCACAGTGATAGCTGAAATAATCATCCACTACTTCAATGTTACAAAGAAGTTAATTATCCATCACAAGCACCCACTACTTCAAAAAGCTTCATTCACCTAAGCATCACTGAGGTTTTCAACTGAAGATGAATCCAGATGTTGCACTACAGACAGCACAGCACAGCACAGCTTCGCTGATTCATGAACATAGTAAACACAAGAACTTTAACTGCTCCCTCCCTCTCTAACCTGTATATATATATGCCAATACAAGGAAAAAACGTGTCGTGAAAATAACATACACAGGCAAACAAACTGTAAAGCTACTCAGAGAAGTTAAACCAAACTACTCCCTAGTAAGAGCTTATAGAAACTGCAAATCTCTCTAGCTGTGGGTTAAGGCCTTCCAAAGTTTAACAGAAACATCGCAGCAAATAAACTCACTATGTTCTTCTCCTTGGATCCATGTCATCTAATTTACAAATTGTTATACCATCCTTATATACAAACAGATATCATTGTTATGATGAAGTACCCAAACTCAAATAGATAGGTCATTTCTGAGTAACTAAATAAATTTGTATGTAGATAGAGAGACAGAGATAGAGAAAGAATTTGCAAAAGTGACGATATTTCCTATCCAAAAAAAAAACAAAGAGAGGAAGTTTCAGAAGAAGGACAAAAACAAAGAAAAGACAGCTCTCGGTTGATTTGTTCCACCCAATGTATTCATAATAGACAAGTAGGTAAGATGAATCTATTCTGAAAACATTAAAGTTGTCTGACTGGCAAAATGCGTTCATTTTAATAGATAGCTAATAAAGCACCTCTATCAGGGTTTGGTTTTGGGGGGTTGAGAAACTTAGTTTGTATTTTTAAAATATGTTAACTCTTCAGTAACCAAAAGCAAGATTTTTGAGTTCATGAAAGCCCATCAACTTTGGCTCACCACTTTTGACTGCTTGAAAGCCTTTCGGTTTTACATTCTGCCCACTTTCACAACAATGACGAACAGAACTCCAAGTGAATGGTTTCCTTTGGTAGCAGATAGATTGCACTAGCTGCTGATCAATTCATTTGATTCTAAGAAAATGTAACCACAAAGTGTCAGATATCAAGCAGTCAATTGAATGATAACTTAGTATACATGACAGCGAAAATATAAAAATTGATTTATTAGAGAATACTACTGCCTTTTTAATCATCTGCACTTACCTAGAAATAATCATGGAGCTAACTTAAATAGCTGGATTTATGCTGATCAATTCATTTGATTCTAAGAAAATGTAACCACAAAGTGTCAGATATCAAGCAGTCAATTGAATGATAACTTAGTATACATGACAGCGAAAATATAAAAATTGATTTATTAGAGAATACTACTGCCTTTTTAATCATCTGCACTTAGCTAGAAATAATAATGGAGCTAACTTAAATGGCTGGATTTATGCTACTAACTGTGAGTCTGAGATGATTCATACTTTATGAAGCAAAAATGATATGCACAAAGAGAAAAAGAGGCTGGATACCACAAGAAGTAATCATTTTAGTCTTCAAGTCATTTGCAGCTTCGGTCATCCCTTGTGAATTGTACGCCTGGATCAAGGTAGAAAATGTGATGTAGTCTGGTTTACATTTTCTGACCTTCATTTCCAAGAACAATGCCACCATCCTCTCTATATCACCAGCATGACCATAAGCACTGATGATGCAATTGAAAAAAGGAGTATCTAGAACTACATCCGAATTCTCTACTTGCCTCATGATTGAATCAACATTTTCCAGAAGTCTGGCTCTACTATAAGCATTGACAAGAGAGCAATAAGTGAATGAAGTTGGCTTCACCCCTTCATGCTTCATCTGCAGGAAATACTGTTCCATGTTCTTAATAAGGCCAGCCTTCCCCAATGTCTCAATGATGATATTGTAAGTTACAACTGTTGGAGAATAGAATCGATTCCTCATAAAATCAAGTACAGACTCCATTTTCTGATACATACCAGCTCTTCCATATGACTTGATTAGAATGTTAAATGTCATAACCTCTGGCTTTATTCCCATTACCTGAAATTCTTCAAACCATTTCTCCATTTTCTCAAGTTTCCCACAGCTGCCATAGGACCCAATTACTGAATTCAAGGTGAAAACATCTGGAAAGGCAGTCTCACTTTCAATCATATCAGTCAAGAAGCTTTCCATCTGATCAAACAGCTTAGCTTTACCATAGCCATTAATTATGGTATTGTACGTCACAGAATTACTTTCAATTCCCAAATACACCATCTCGGCCAAAATGTATTCAATCATATCGAAACGACGGAATTTAGTGCAGCACTTAATAAGGATCGAGTAAGTATACACATCAGGCTTGCAGTTACTAACTGATTTCATATCATCAATCGTTTGCAGCGCCTCATCAAGGAGGCCACTAAGACCATATGCACTTATAAGTGCAGTATAAACATCTACGGTTGGTTGAAGCCCATCGGCTAGTATAATTTCAAAAAGCAAGCTAGCTTGGTTTGGCTGCTTGCACCTGCCGAGCATTACCAAAAGCTTAGCATATGTATGGCATCTTGGCTCATACCAATGTTGCTTGCGAAGAAGGTCAAAAATCTAGGAGTAAGAACACATTTCTGTCAGAAAAATCACAAATACAATTTTTATCTACAGTTCTATTCTGAACACAACAACAACTACATAGGCTTCTGGGTGAATCAAATCAACTAAGCCTCAGTACAAATTATTGGGGACATAGGCTTTACCATGTATATGCAATGGAAGATTCATAAGTGAAAACAATGCAACCCAAAGGAAAGAAATACTAATTATGATTTCATGTTTAGAATTAAAATATTAAACCTTAAACTCAGAATAGGTCAGCCATTTTTCTAGCCTCCGCTCCATTCTAGTTGTGCATGTGATCAAGAGTGTAAGCAGAAGAATAGTGAAAGGCTTGCAGTGAAGTGACTTGAAGAGAAGTTTTTCAAGACAGTCTTAGAAAAGACATGACAAAGGATGATCAGTTGCACTATCTGAAAGTGAAAATTAGCTGATTTTGTACACAAGAAAACTGTAACTGACAATAATGTTTTACGATATAGCCTTTGCTGCACAGGTGCAGATAAACAAAAAACACTGATAGGAATGCACTGCAACTGACTTTGAAGATTGAGGGAATGTCTAAGATACAAGAATAAGAATTTTGATGGACACTTATGAGTTGATACAAGGAAGGAACAGAGAAGGAGTTTTATGGACAATCTAAATCATCAGAGTTGAATGAAAATAAAGCAGACACAAAAGGCATGATTAGAAAAGCAATTTTCTGCATTTACTATGAATTGAGAAAGAATGAATTGTGTATCATCTCTATCTCTATGAATTGAGAAAGAATGAATTGTGTAGCATCTATGTCAGAATTTTGTCATATTTGCTTTATCAGTCACTGTTGTACGAGTATGTTTGTTGAAATAGTAGAGTGCTTCATTAAACAATTGCCAAGTCTCGTTGATCATTCCTCGTCTTTCCTGTTGCTAGAAAAGCAATAGGGTAAGACCACATCTTCAAATTACTGGCAGAGAACCAAATGGTCTGTTTCCGACTCAAATGAATCAGAATCCTAAATGCTGGAGAAACCATGAGAAATAGCAAAAAGAAAAAAAATGACTATTAAGCTCTATTAATTGTGTGTTTTTCTGTAGTTCTAGAATTCATCAGAACAATGAAAAAGACAATCTGAAGCAGTTTATTCCATTGAGTGAACTTTTGTTTCAAGCTTCTTCCTACAAGATCTTTTTCTCTTCAATTCACTAAATTGAATTTACATTAGTTTAGTTCCAAAGATGTCTTCTTCTGCATTTCAATTTGTTTGTCTTTTTTCGTGCATTCAATAACCCTTATAAATGTCTTTAGAAATATATTAAAGCATTAACAAGGAATGAATATTCTAAAAACCCGGATGGAGAAGCACAAGAAAGAAAGTAAGCAACCTTAAGAGCAGAGTCCCATCGATTGTCCCTAATAGCATCATCGAGAGCCTCCAAAACCGCCTTGGGCCAAAGGTTAGTATACTTATCTGAGTTCACTTTCCTCTCGATACCTCTAATAGCGGCTTCTGTTCTAAGTATACGAGAAAGGTTTTTCTTAGAACATTTCTGCAGTCCTTGTGAAGTACCACTACTCGATGATTTGATAATCAAACCTCGTCGTTTTACATCTTGTTTCATCAAATAGGATGAGACAAAGGTGGATGAGCAGCAAAGCTTAGCTGGGCCTGCAAACTGAAGCTCCATTACACACACTGCACTGGAATGAAGATAAGGGGAAAGCACAAGTATGTGGAGTAAATTAAGTGGGAGGTGACAAAAGTTTTTTAATCAGTCAACCGTTCGATTTTTGCGGTTCGGTTTTTCCCTAAAATCAAAGACGGAACGGAAGGTCATTTGGCGGTTCGGTTCGGTCCGGTTTTGCCCAAAAAAAGTAAACCAATCGTTTTTCGGTTCAATCTTCAGTTTTTTTCGATTTTTCGGTTTTTGTAATTAAAAGGAAAAACAGCAAACTTCAAGCATTATTAAATATTAATATCCCTCTGTCCCACTTTAATCACATATATTATATATGTTAAGTTTTAAAATTTCTTTTGAAAAAAAATAGAAATTTCAAAATATTTTTGAAACATACATTTGATGCGTTTGAAAAGAAAAACATAAATTACAGAAAAATAAGATGGACCGCTTAGTAAACAGTATCTGAAAATTGAGCGTTCTGGAAGATATGAACATTTAAAACGGAGCAATATCACAGTAAAATGCTGCAAATTTGGAAGCAACTATCAACTGTAACCAAAGATAAGAACTTGTGACAAGTTTTCAGTCATGTCTAGGTAGCAGTCCATTGGGAAATCTGAAACTTAGTAATGGCACAGTGTTGATACGAAAAATGCCTAAAAATGAATTCACAGTCATGGAGAACATATGAGGCCGCATAGAAGTGCATATAGAAACTGCAGAGGATGAAATCAGAGATGAAATTGAGATCATCTGTGATTCTGAGATATTTAAAAACATGCTTTGGCATCACACACTTTTATTCTCATGATTAACTCTCCTTCCATGGAAAGAAGAGATAAAATGTTGCAATTAAACTGCACCTGAGCCGTTGCAAGCATAATGCAAAGCATATACAGAGCAATTAAAGTCTTAATGATATTAGAACTCTTTGAAACAGCAAACCAGCAATGATCTTGATAAACACAAACAAAGTGCCTACATCTACATGTTTAAGCCTAGTAAAACCAAAACCATCCTGCTACACAAACAATACAATTATACAATGCATCAAGAGAAGAAAGGTGGAATCAAAATCAGCGAGTCCACAAATCAGAAGCAAGTAAGCAACCTCCAATTGATGAAACCAACCCGAATCAGCAAACTTTTTCTTCATCTTGGAACTCTTGGAGGCAATTTAGACCCTTCAACTCCACCACCATTTGCAATTTCTAAAGAAAAAGATTTAGAACGAATCAAAATCTATTAGAAAATTAACGAATAAAAAAATAAAAGAATAAACAATAGAACAAAGAAATTAACTTAAAAAGATTAATACTTCTCACCTTTCTCATGTTCTTCATAAAATTCCATTTCTTCAATTGTTGGCTCATGATGTAAAGCAACGTTAGTACTTCGAAGCCAATTTTGTGTGCAAATTAAGGCCTCCGCCATTTTGGGACTTAATGAACTACGAAACGGATCAATCACCCGTCCACTAGTGCTAAAACATGATTCAGAAGCAATTGTGGATACAGGAATCGCTAAAATATCTCTTGCAATGCATGCCAAAATTGGGTATTTAGAGACCCCGTTCACTCTCCACCAATTCAGAATGTCAAAGCTTGAGTTATCATCCCCTTCAATTGCATCTAAAATATATTTATCCACATCGTTGCTTACAACACTAGCTTTTTGTGCTCTCTTTTTTTGCTCCTTTTCCATTAACTTCCTCTCAACTTGTGTCATTAATAAAATAGAAGTTACCTCATGTTGTATTGGAGACTTGTCAACACCACTACAAGTATTCATTTGAGTCGTGTCGGAAGAGAAAGATCCACTTGATGCATATATATTATGTAGAGAAAGCAAAAACTCTTTCACCTCAAAAATGGTGTCTTCAACCCTTTTATCAAACTCCCCATAAATCAACTCTAAATAATCACCAAGTTTCTCAAATTTATAACGTGGGTCAAGAACCATTCCAACCAAAATATAGTCATTCACCTTGGTGATATCCCCCCAATACTTGTCATATTTAGCTTGCATGGGTGTTGCAATAAAAGATAAAAGTGTGCTTTCAGGTTCTTTCATGACACCTCCAATTTTAACCAAATCACCAAAGAGGTTTTGAATTGTTGGAGTATTTGAACAACACACTCTTAATGTAACATCATAAAAAGGTCTTAAATAATGTGCAAATACCTCAGCTTTTTCCCAATCATCAGTAGAAGGTGGTCCTTCCCTTGCCTTGTCTTGATTGTCACTTTTAAAATATCCCATGTAGTAACCATCATCCTCTTTCAATCTTTCAAAAGCTTTACGAAACTTCAAAGAAGATTGTAGCATTAAAAATGTAGAGTTCCACCTAGTTGGAACATCCATTATCACAAGTCCCTTGCTCTCAACTTTAACTTTCTCCACACAAACTTTAAACATCTCTAATCTTTGAGGTGATGATCTTGTGTATCTAACAGCATTACGAATGCTTTGAATTGACTTGTTCAATAACCCCAAGCCATCATTCACAATCAGATTCAAAATATGTGCCATACATCTCATATGCAAATTCTTACCATTATGCAAAAGTGCATTGTTAATTTTCCAAGAACTTATTTTTTTAATGAGTTCTTTTATGCCAGAATCATTTGAAGAAGCATTATCAACAGTAACAGTCAAAATTTTTTCAATTCCCCATTCTAACAAACACTCTTCTAAAAGTCTTGCAATTGAGTCCCCGCTGTGGTTAGGAATTACACAAAAGTTTAAAATTCTTTTATGCAAAATCCAATTCTTATCAATGAAGTGTGCAGTAATAACCATGTAATTGATATTTTGAATAGACGTCCATGTATCAGTTGTAAGAGACATCCTATATCCATTCAAATCATTCTTCAGTTTACTTTTCTCAACGTAAAATAAGTTAAGCACATCTTTCGCCATAGTCTTACGACTTGGCACTCTCCAATGGGGGGATGCAACTCTGCAAAAATATCGAAAACCTTCTCCTTCCACAAAACTAAAAGGTAACTCATCTAGAATTATCATTTGGACACAAGATTTAGTGATTTCATCTTGAGTACTTCCCCTTACCACCAAATCTTTTGATTTTTCAGAAGTCAATATTTTTTGTTTTTGATTCCACAAATCTTTATTCGGTGGGTACTCTCTACATTTGTCAATATGAGTTTTCAAAGCAGTTGTACCATTTAGTTTGGGGTGAGCAGCAAAATTTTTATGCTTGCAATAATTACAAAATGCTCTAAGTTTACCTGACACAAACTTTCGAGTAAAATGCTCCCAAATATCGGCTCTTTCTTTAGCTTTCAAAGCTGCCAAGTACTCTTCTTCTGTCATTCCACCCAACTTTGTTGTGTCATCTGAATTTTCACTGCCCGTTGTACATTCCACATTACTATCACTTGTCGTTGATGCTTGAAAAGATGGTATTTCACTTGTGTTTAGTGATTCTGTCTGCATCTGGAAGAATAATATGCAAGGTAGATGAAATTTTGTTAGCAATTTAGGACATTACAATCTTAAGAGAAAACAAATTAAATTAAATAGATGATAACCTGACAATGAGAAGAAGCAGCTTTGGGGACTTTAGGCTTCGCTAATGATGTTGAAGATAAATGCCTCTTCATGATTCCTATTCATATAACAAAACCATTCAAGCCAAAGAAAAATTAAGCAAGAAACCTTTCCAAGAGATTTATTAAAAGGAAAAGGAAATTGTCATTCTATTTCTTTCTTTGTTTTTTTTTGGTTCACATACTTGGATAAAAAAAGAAGAAAGAGTAAGTTCTGTTATCAAAATGTAGTTACTGTTGTACCAATTCTAGAGGGAAAAAGGAAGAAAGCAAATACAGTGTTGCTGCTGCCGCCTGCCGGAACTTTGACTTATAAATGCCTCACTTCAATTCTTGCTTTGCAGTCACGTTCATCTTGCTACCACAGCACTGCCTATAACAGGATCACAAGCTGCACCAAGGAAAATTAGCAAGGATGAACTCGGGAATGTTGCTGGAATGGAAGCAAATGCAACAGCTAGTGGTGGAAAAATTGACAAGAAATTGCCTGGTGAAAAGCCCCCAAAACATGACAAGAAGTATCTTGTTTAGTATATTCAATTGCCACTCTTTTGACCTTTAACAATCATCTAATCTGCCTAGGTAGTTTTCTTTCAAGGTTAATAGTTAAGCAACTGCGATAGAGACAAAGAAGACTTGACATTTTGTTATATAAATATAGTTTTCACAAATTTCAAGAATTTAATCACCCTAATTATATTTAAATTTGACGTGATATTTTCTATATCAAACTAAATTTTCACCTATTACTTTCATACTTCTTCTCTGCTATATATGCAGTATGTTTATAAGAACTATTTATAAACTCAAATTTAGTATCTTAAGTTTGGTAGCATTTTCTTTTCTGCAACCATTTTTGAGTAGCAATAGCTTGGTTCCTTTTTTTTCCACTCAATCAGAGTAATCTGAAAGTATTGGCCATGGAAACAACTCAAGGGCACTAAGGTTGACGAGAAAGCATTTGAAAAGCGTTAACAAGCCATGACTAGGGCACAAACAAGGATCCCATTGCTCAACAACATCCACGAGCATGATGTCGATTAAATAAGCTTATAAAAGAGTAAAGAGTTAAAGGAGCAGATAGTATAAAACTGAAAGATTAAGTCATTAAACCTGTTGGCTGTTGGCGGGAGGGACCGAGGGTCGACTGTCGAGGCTTGAGGAAACTTTGTTGGCTGCTGGCTGGCGGCTGCTGCACAACTGCAGTGCTGCTGTGGGAGTGGCAGTCTGGCGGACAGGCGGAGTGCGGGCGGCGGGCTTGCGGGGTTTAGGGGTAGGGGCTGGCGGTGGCGGAGTGGCGGGCTGTGCGAGGGTGGTGACTCGTGGGCGACTAGGTGGGCGGTAGTCGGTACCGCCGCTGTGGGAAACTGGGAATCAGATTCTGATTTGGGGGAAATGGGATAATTTAGGGGCTAGGGTTTTTTTTTGGTTTATATATTAGGTGGGTTCGGTTCGGTTTTTTAAGACTAAAATCGAAACCGAACCGCACAGAATCGGTTCGGTTCGGTTCTTCGTGTTCGGTTTTGATTTTTTACGGTGCAGTTTTTTTTTGGTATTTTTCGATCGATTTCGGTTCGGTTTTCGGTTTTTGGTTTTACGGACCCACCCCTAAAAATAGTTGACAATTTGATAAGCTCAAAATCAAGAGATTAAGTTAAATGATAGAATTATAATTTTAAAATATACCTTTTTTTTTTAATTGGATCCTTCAATTGATCCATTTCATATTGGTCATTTCTTTTACTTTATTTAAAAAAGAATTGTGCCTTCTTTTTCCTCATTCAAAAAAGAACCATCCATCTTCTTCTTCTTTTTATTTAAAGTTTTTCAAGTTCTTTTTTTTTATCTTCATCTCGCGTTTTACTTTTCATCTTTGTCGTCTTTTTCTGTCGGCATTGTTATCATAATAGAAGTAAAAGTATTTCTCCATAGTTAGAAGTTTGAGTTTGAGTTTTCATATATTAAAAGAAAAAGATGAATATGCTTGTCATTTTCTCCAAATATTTCATAATTTTGTTTTTTATTCTAATAGATATTGTATTCATTATTGTGGTGCTATGACATTGATGAAAATTTGAAGATATCTTAATGTGCAACGAATGATGTATGAACGAAATTGTAGAAAAAATAAGAGTAAAAAGTGTATAGTTGTTGCAACAATTTCAAAATTTATTTGATCTTTTTCAACAGACGAGGTACTAACTACAACCATTCAATCAACTCTTAAAAAAAATCAGTAGTTACTTAATAAATCACAATAATTTAAGTAGTTGATAAACCAATCAATTAAATTGTTGCAATAAATTGCTTAACTTGCAACCCTAAGTTATTGCAGCCACTTAAATAATTGATGAAACAACTGCTTAGACTGCTTTATCAAATGCATTAAGTTGTTGATGACGCAGTTGCTTGAGTTGCAACCTTAAGGTGTTGCAATAAGTTGTTGTAGTGGCTTAAATAGTTGATGAAACAACTCTTAAGTTGCTACCGGGAATTCCTTAATTCCAACCTTAAGTTGCATTTAAATTATTGCAACAACTTAAGTATTTCTAAAGCAATTTCTTAAGTAGTTGTCCTTTTAATTTTTTAAATTATTACCTCAAATTGTTGCAACAATTTCAGTTGTTGTTGCATATTCTTAAGTTCTTTCTGCATAAACTCCTTAAATTGATGTAGCAATCCACTCTTTTGGAAAAAAAATACTGAAATTATGTATTGTAGTTTATTTTTTTATTTTATTGAAGAATTAGTTATGTTAACTTATGAGTTTTATCTCATCTGAATAGATAAAATGGCTTGAACAAAGAAAAGATTACTTCAAGTAAAACTCTTTGTATATCTAGAAGAAACAGTACACAATTCCAAAAAGAAGTAAAAGCAAAATTAGAAGTAAAAGCACAATAGTTAAAGCAGAAAAAGCTCAAGCATCTACTAATAAATTAACTTTGCTTGCTAATGCCTCAATGGTAGATGGTGATGAGGCAGCCTCAAGCCCTAGACAAATAGATGAGGGTTCTGAGGCCCCACAACAATTGCAAAGGAATAGAGTCGATTCTTCTTCAAAACAATAAAAAGAAAAAAGAAGAAAAAGAAAATATAAGTGATAGAGCTAATTTATCTTCAAAACAAGTAAGTAAATCAGACTATATTGTGGTGAATAAAATAAGAACAAATTTTTGTCATGATAGGCATCTCCCTTTAGCTTCTATTGATGATTCTCTTCCTAACAATCTTTCAATAAATGTCACAATCTGATTTTAGGGATGATGACGCTTGTCTTTAAACCATCAAGACAAGTTAGCCTAGACAGTTCACAACAACATAATACATAATAATGTAAAAGTTAAGTCAAGCGAACATTATAATTAAAAAGACTATAAAACATAAAGACATAATTCAAACTACAAACCATCCTAGAACTAGTTGTCACAAGGAACAAGCCTCTAATACATCATAATAATAAGAAGAAATGATACAATTCTTAATAGTTTTTGTCTTTCAAATAGATCAAAACTAGTAAAATATCTGACAATCTTGAGCGTATGTTGGGACAACAAGTATCTACCTCTCAACTATCAATATCTCAGTCCAAATTGGAGATGAAGAACGTCAGTAGGATCCGCGCTCACAACCTACATATGTGTAGAAAAAAACAAGGATGAATATCAAAGTATCTAACAAGTAAACCTAATCATAGATAGAGAATAAAGAACTACATTCCATCCCAACCACATACCGCTGGGCTACAAAAACTGCACGCAAAAAAGGACATCAAACACAATATAGATAATATAAATATTTATAATCTCATATCAGAGTATCTCAATAGTCCAATCTTTACCATATACATGGCTCAAGTCATTCATCGTATGTCATAACTTTTAAATAATCTAATCTCAACAATGTACAAGATCTGAATCATTTAATACATGTCATAACACTTCAATAGTTTAACCTCAATAATATACGAGTATAACACCCCACATGGTGTTAGACCTGGAAGCTAAAATTTAAGAAATTTCAAGACTAACTTGGTCATACGAGCTGATCCATTGCTCGTGGAAGGGATCACGGGTCGTAGAAAGGTGTCGTGGACAGATCCCAAAACAGTTGGAAATTCTTGAGTTTCTGGAAGTGGTTCCATGATTAACAGCACAGACTATAGATGGAACCATGGTCCGTCTAAGGAGTCATGGAGAGGAGCTCTGAAGAGCTTAAAATTTTCTAAGTCTATAACTACTTTACAAAGGGACTTACGGTCCATGAAAGGAACGACGGGTCATCCTGCATGTTCGTGGTTTGGGAAGTGTAAAATTCTAGTAGCTCAACTTTTGTGGAACATGTTTTACGAGCCAAGACAGGAGCCAAAGGTTGAACCACAACCCATGGATGGGGTCTCATGGATGGCTCCAATAGAGTCTAATGAAGGACATTTTTTACATTTCCAATTCATTTAACTCGTAAAGTATATTTTTTGGCCCTTCTAACTAGCTAACCAACCTAACTCCTATAAATCCTATTCCTAATTCACTCTATCTCATTCACTCTTAAAATTCTCCCCCAAATTCTAAAATTTCTCTCTCTATGACAAGGACTCTATTGAAGCTAGGCTTTGAAGATTTGGCTTACGGATTTCCAGAATTTTATCTTCAAGTCTAGGGGATTCTCACTTGAGGTATGTAAGGATTCATTCATAAATTAGTTTCATTCATGAATCTCAATCCAAATTCTTTTTTTTTTCTCAAAGTTTTATGATGATTACTTATAGACTTTTGCACTATGATTCCAAATGCTTGGATTATAGTTCCTACATGATGATTATACTATTTATGCTTAAATTATTAAGAATTACATGATTTATATGGTTTTCGAAGTGAAGGTATATGATTACAAGTATGTATGATTAGGGATTGATAAATTGATGATAGTTCCTTACTAATGATCTAAATTAATTTTAATTGCCTCTTTCCTCTATAAATTTCATCCAGTTGCATGTTTTTGACTCAATTGTTCATTAACCCACACTTAGACCTAGTCTCATACGATAAATCAATAGTTCTCATGACTATGATCTTAAGTATGTAAAAACATGTTTGATATGATAATGATGATGATGATGTTATGATGATAATGATGCTATTATGATAAGGGTGATTAAGACCCTAATGTTTCATGATGATGAGGATGAGAAGGTGGAAAGTTTTCCCACACCATATGAAAAGCTAAGTAGATGGACTATTCCTATGATATGAGATGTTTTCATGAAAGATTATGATGACTACTTTACAAGCTATGAAAGTATGATTTTTAATGAAGTATGGATTATGTTGAAAGCTATGTATATGCATGATTTATGTATTTCACGGGATATGACTTAGCATCAAGAGGACATTGGTAGATTCCATTGTCCCATAACGATGTGTCACTATAGGAGTGATGTTCATGTTTATATGCCTTAAAGGTGAGCTAATGAATCCATTTAGCTTTAATAATGGACACTCACCGTGCTAGGATAGAGCCTAAAGGGTGTGGCCAAATTATGGGTTCTCACTGTACTAGGATAAAGCCTATAGGGTGAGGATCGATTCTATCATAGCAAAGTAATTCCATATAATAGTCTTCATGGTCTTATATGTCTATTATGGTTTTATCCCAACATATTTGTGTTATGATTGTGAAGTTTTTTAATGATGTTTTTTCTTATGGTTTTAAACTTACATTGTTCATACATATTGTGTCCTCACTCTATTGAATATGATTATGAATATTGATATTGTTGTGATGTTCTTCGATTCATGGCATACCTATATACATAGTACATTCCACGTACTAACGCATACTTCTTTGTCTATATGATCTAACCATGTAGGGATGGACGATGAGACGACTACTCCATTTTGTGGATAGACTAAGAGTGAACTTTTTGTAATGACCGAACCTAGGGGCCTAATCATCACATAACGAATGAGATATTCAGAGGCACCTCACCCAAGCCATCTAAGCATCTCAAGCATTCATAGGTAATAAACTGAAACATAATGTGAAAATTCATAAGGGAAAAGGGGCTTTGGTCTTTTGAACAATGAAGAAACATTACAAATAGTGAAAACAATGATATTCATTACTGTGTTCATGTGCATACCAACTATGTCATAAGTCGATAGGACAGATAATGTACAATCTCAATCAAATGTAAAGAAATCCAAACAGTACAATATAGAAAAATTTATGCCTCTTAACAGCTACAAAACATTGTCTCAGAATAAACTAAATTCAAACTAGAAGGAAAGAGTAGAGGAGTCCCAAACTAAGGGGTCACCACAAATAGCATAGGTAGTCTTGATGCTGAATATTAGCCACGAGTCGGTGGAGGAGTACTTGTCCCTTCATGGTTAAATCATGCAGGCAAATATGCAGTAGTACGTTTGAATGTACTAAGTACGTGAGATGTAATGCATGGATATAATTGTAATGCCATCATAATTAAACATAACATATAAGTATACATAAGGTCAATGAGACATGAAATAAGCTTAAACATACACAAGGGAATACAACTCAGGCTAATATGAGACAATGCATAGTTAACACACGAATTCAAGGCATATCATGGAATCATATAAACTTGTGGGAATAGACCATAGCCGGTAGTAAGACCATGTGAGCTACTACATAGTCCAACGAACTCCTTCCATTGGGAAAAGGCCAATGCACTCCTTCTATTGGGAAAAGGGGAACATACTTGCCAAGGTAGATATCCAAAACATTGTCATAACTTTGAGGCCTACGTTGATCTAGTAGCCTAGCCTACAAGGCTCCTATGGTGGAACATAGTTAGGAACATCAAGATTTAGCTTTAAGGGATCATGCCTCAACTAACGGGATGAGTCCCAAGTCCTCTCGGTGCTAAGTCATCCCATGGAAATCTTTTAAAAACATGCTCTTAGAATCATAAGTAGCAATCAGTAGGAGTATCTTGAACTTAAGAGTCTTTCTTGAATGTCATTTAGGGAAACAATCACTATACACATATCTTTGGAGAGCTTAACTTTGGAACTCTTTATAAATTCCCTATTCGTAGTCATAATTCATAAGAATTTTTATCCAAAAATATAGGGTAGGCTTATTTGATGCATGGAACAATCATAAATCATATAAGTCTTAAGAAATTTCATTAAAAGAAACATCGAAATCGTCCAACCTTAATCATATCAAAACCCATCTTAGAATCAACATAATACTTCAAAATATATGTATGTTTACTCAACAAAATAGTCATTAAATTTTAGGAACATCATATAGTATCATAGGAATCATAAAATCATTATAAGTATGCATTAGAACTTAGAAACTTAAAGAAAAGGAAAAATGCATAAATAAAGAACTTTATGGGTGAAAAGATAACCATAAATCAACGCACATTCCTACGAAACTAGGGAGAATTGAAATTGAAGTCTTGAGGAAGGAACTTAGGAAACCCTAGCCTTGTTCTTGAGAGCTCTTGACTTAGGAATTTGAAATTAACGGAATGGGAGAATAAGGGGTGTTCCTAGGGCTTGAAGAATAATGTAGGTCCCCCTTTTTGTCCCCCAAACAACGTAGTATAGGAATAGAATTAGGGAAAATGAGCAAACTGTCCCTCAATTAAAACTGTTGAAAGGCATCTACGAGACCTCGACTATAGGCTATTGAGTATTTTACGGGCCGTACACCCTTTTGTTTGATGGCTCACCTGTGAATACTGAAATATGGCCTTTGCTGAATTGGGAACTATGACAAACAAGATGGGTTGTACTATTTTCTACAGGCCATGGTTGGACTCGTAGAGTCCTTCCATACTTACCCAAATTCTCACCTTATATCTGAGCCCTTTATACAAGACCTTCTATGGGCTATATAACTTTTTACGAGCCATCTAATAAGTCATGGATTACCTTTCCTAAAAACTCCAAATTTCTTCACGCATGGAATCCCACTCACGAACCTATCTACGAGTTGTAGAAAAATCCATGGGTCATAGACTGTCTCGTGAACCAAGGTTCTCAATCATTTTTCAGGCCAATATTTCTACACTCAAGGCTCCTAAACTGGGGGTCGTTACAGTATCTCCCCATTGGAAACATTCATCCTCGAAATGTACTTAAAAACATGCTCTAAAGAGTAAACAAGCAGCTAACAACCCAGTATGCATGCAAAAATGCAATTCAGACATCATTTCTAAAAAAATTCAGATTTACACTTTAAAACATGCTTCAGAACAATTCATACACATCAAAATAAATGCATACATCATGAGAACCTGAAATGAATGGAGTTTGGGGATTTTGAAAGAACTTCTTAGTACCTTAGGCTTGAGTGGAGTGCAATAGATGTGGACAACGCTTTATCGTATCTGCTTTCGCTTCCCATGTAGCACTCTCAACTTGTTTGTTCCTCCAAAGTACCTTGACGGACACGACTTCCTAGTTCCTTAGCTTCTTCACTTGTCAGTCTAGGATTTCAACCGATATCTCTTCATAACTGAAATCCTCTACAATGTTCACATCATACAAGGGAACTATGGAGCTTGGGTCACCCATGAATTTCCTCAACATCGATACATGGAAGACCAGATTAATCAAATGTAATTTGTTGGAGCTCCAACTCATATACTACCTTCCCCACTCTCTTCACCACCTTGTAAGGTCCCACATATCTAGGATGCAACTTCCCTTTCTTACCAAACTGGAGAATACCTTTCATTGGAGATACCTTCAAACAGACCCAATAGCCAATGTGAAACTTAAGCTCCCTTCTTCTTACATCCAAGTAGGACTTTTGTCAACTTTCGGCTGTTTGCAATTTCTCCCTTATGCTTTTAATTTACTCCATAGCATTCATCACCAAGTTTGGTCCTTTTAATGCAACCCCACCAACTTTGAACCACCCAATGGGCTATATACATCGTCTACCATACAACACTTCAAACGGTGCCATTCCAATACTTGCATGGAAGTTGTTGTTGTAGGCAAACTAAATAAGTGGCAAATGTTCATCCCAACTTCCTTTGAATCCCAATACACAAGCTCTCAACATATCCTTCAAGGTCTGAATAGTCCGTTCGGCTTTCCCATTGGTTTATGGCTGAAAAGCTATGTTCAATTTCACTCTAGTACCAAGTCCCCTTTGGAAGGACCTCCAAAAGTGAGAAGTGAATTGAACTCCATGACCCGATATGATGGACAATGGAATCCTATGAAACCTCACCAACTCTCCGATATATAAGTGGGCACAGTCCTCATCACTGAATGTAGTTTTGACTAGAAAGAAATGAGCTGACTTAGTCATGCGGTCACCTATCACCCATATGGAGTCAAAACGCTTTTTGGTTCTTGGCAACCCAACTACAAAATCCATGTTGATCTCTTCCCATTTCCAAGTAGGAATATCAATATCTTAAGCTAAGCCACCCGACCTTCGGTGTTCAACTTTTACCTGCTAGAAGTTGGCGTATTCAGACACAAATTGGGCAATGTCTTTCTTATTCCCATTCCACCAATAAATTTCTCTCAAATCTCTATACATTTTGGTAGTACGGGAATGAATGGAATAGGAGGAGTATGGGCTTCTTGCATGATCAATCTCTTCAACTCATCATCATTGGGTACACACAATCTACCTTGATACCAGAGTACACCATCTCCCCCTTGAGAGAAGACCTCTACATTTTCATCTTTCACCAAAGTTTTCAACTCAACCAGAGTGGAATTAAGATCTTGCTTGGCCTTAACCTCATCGATAGGGAAGATGCTGACCCATGAAGAACCATTGCACCACCTTTTGTGGACTCATTCAATCTCACTCCCAGCCTTGCCAATTTATAAACATATCTAGCAAACTCCCTTTTACTACCATCTTCTAAATGGGACACACTACCCATAGAAATTCTACTAAGGGCGTCAACTACCACGTTGGCTTTTCTGGGGTGGTACTTCACACTTATATCATAATCCTTGAGTAGCTCTAACCATCTACATTGCCTCAAGTTGGGATCCTTCTAGGTGAATACATGTTGGAGGCTCTTGTGGTTGGTGAAAACATCTACATGGGCTCGATACAAATAGTGCGGCAAGATTTGTAGGGCAAATTCCACCGTTATGAGTTCAAGGTCATAAGTCGGGTAATTCTTCTCGTGCACTTTGAATTGCCGTGAAGCACAGGAAATCACCTTTACCATTTTGCATTAGCACACAACCCAAACCGATCCTGGATGCATCACAATACACAACAAAATCATCACTCCCCTCTAACAATGTCAATATGGGGGCTAAAGTCAACCGATCCTTCAAGTCCGGAAACTCCTTTTGCATTCATCCATCCACATGAATTCAACATTCTTTTGAGTTAACTTGGTGAGTGAGGATGAAACCATGGAGAAGTCTTGCACAAACCATCTACGGTAACCAGCTAGACTCAAGACACTCCTTATGTCAATGGGAGTCAATGGCCTTCGCCAGTTTCTTACCGCTTGTCTTTTTAGGATCAACTTTGATACTCTCTCTAGACACCACGTTCCCAAGGAAGGCAGTCTCATCTAGCCAAAACTCGCACTTATCAAACTTTGCATAGAGATTTTGTTCCCTCAGGGTTTGCAGTACTACCCTCAAATGCTCCATGTGCTCTTGCTTACCTCGTGAATAGATCCGAATGTCATTAATGAACACTACAACGAACATATCGTGGTAAGGCTTGAACACCTTGTTCATGAGGTCCACAAATACTGCCGATGCATTAGTGAGGCGAAAGGACATCACCACAAATTTGAAATGACCATACCTACTCCAGGAAGCCATCTTAGGGATGTCATTTTCTTTCATCCTCAATTGATGATACCCGAATCTCAAGTCAATCTTGGAGAAGTGAGTGGCCCTTATAGTTGATTAACCAAATAATCTATCCAACGGAGAGGGTACTTATTCTTGGTAGTGACCTTATTGAGCTATCGGTAATCAATACACATGCAGAGCAACCCATCCTTCTTTCTTACGAATAGCACTGTGGCACCCTATGGAGACTGATTAGGTTAGATGTAACCCTTCTCCAACAAATCTCTCCATTGCTCACTCAACTCCTTCAATGCAGGAGCCATTCTATAAGGAGAGATTGAGATAGGATGAGTATCAGGTAAAAGATCTATACCAAAGCCTATCTCCCTTTCAGGTGGGACACCTGGTAACTCACCTGGGAAGACATCAAGGAATTCACATACAACAAGAACCAACTCAAGAGAGGGAACTTCAGAAGAGACATCTTTGACCCTCACCAAGTGGTAGATACACCCCTTGAAAATCATCTTATGGGCCTTAACAAAAGAAAAAATATCAACCCTTACACAAAGAGTTGCTACCCTTCCATTCAAGAACTGGCTCGTTAGGGGATTGAAATTTGACCCTACGGGTTCTACAATCAATGGAGGCATAGGAAGCATGCAACCAATCCATCCTCAAATTGCATCGAAGCCTACCATGGAGAGCTCAAATAAATCACATGGGATTACTTTATGCAAAGTAGAAACAGGACTACCCCTATAGACTCTTCGGGCTATGATAAAATCACCCATAGGGTTACTCACCTCATAAGGCTCTTGGAGGACTTCAAGACATGCAGGAAACTTATATGCAAGGAATAAGGTTACAAAAGACAAGTTTTTTCATAGATCTAAAAGTGCATATGCATCTGAATCATAAACTCGTAATCTAATGGTAACCACATCTAGGTTTCCTCAATGTCTTGATGAACTTGAATGGCATAGAACCGGTCGGCCCTTGGGCCACTATGAGCTTGAAACCCTCTGGCCTTGGGGCCTTGTGCCTTCACTCCTACAATCCTTGGCATGGTGACCGAGCTTTCCACAGGTGAAACAGGTATTGGACCCAGCTAAGCATTCCCCTTTATGGAGTCTACCACACTTGGGGCAAGTAGGACTTTGTGGTCTTGGGGAAATCCCTTTAAAATTTCTGGGAGGAAGAGTGTTGGTGGATCCTTGCCTTAGGCCACCTTGAGATTTGTAGCCACCCTCCTCTGGTTAGAATATTTCCCACCATCCATACGAGCCCGCTTGGACTCCCTTGCCCTTTCTTAGAGATTCTCCTCTTTAATTTGTTTGACATACGTCAATAGGCGGGAAATAGCAATCTCCTTGGCTAACATCACCATCTTGCATTCTTTGGTGACCAACTCGGAGACACCCAAACTGAATTTTCTCATGCGAGCACTTGGATTCGCGACTATGAATGGAGCATGCTTGGACAATTTGGTGAGCTTAAGGGCATATTCCCTCACACTCATACCCTCTTGCTTCAAGTTGATGAATTCTTGGACCTTCGCCTCCCTAAGCTCAATGGGAAAGATCAGATCAAGGAAAGCACACTTGAATCCTCCAAACCAATAGAATCCACTTTGTTACCTCTCTCATCAACCCACTCCATTTCTTATAGACTTTTGCACTATGATTCCAAATGCTTGGATTATGGTTCCTACATGATAATTATAATTATTATGCTTAAACTATGAAGAATTACATGATTTATATGGTTTTCAAAGTGAAGATATAAAATTACAAGTATGTATGATTAGGGATTGATAAATAGATGTCAGTTCCTTACTAATGATCTAAATTAATTTTAACTACATGTTTCCTCTATAAATTTTGTTCAATTGCATGGTTTTGACTCAATTGTTCATTAACCCACACTTAGACCTAGTCTCCCACAATAAAGCTATAGTTCTCATGACTATGATCTTAAGTATGTAAAAGCATGTTTATATGATAATGATGATGATGTTATGATGATAATGATGCTATGCTGATAAGGGTGATTAAGACCCTAATGTTTCATGATGATGAGGATGAGAAGGTGGGAAGTTTCCCCACACCATATGAAAAGCTAAGTAGATGGACTATTCCTATGATATGAGATATTTTCATGAAAGATTATGATGACTACTTTACAAGCTATGAAAGTATAATTTTTAATAAAATATGAATTATGTTAAAAGCTATGTATGTGCATGATTTATGTATTTTGCGGGCTATGACTTAGCACCAAGAGGGCATTGGTATATTCCATTGTCCCATAACTATGTGTCACTATAGGAATAACATTTATGTTTATATACCTTAAAGGTGTGCTAATGGATCCATTTAGCTTTAATGATGGACATTCACCGTGCTAGGATAGAGCCTAAAGGGTGTGGTCAAATTATGGGTTCTCACTATACTAGGATAAAGCTTATAGGGCAAGGATCGATTCTACCTTAGCAAATGAGACTCCTCTTTCTCTAGAGGGAACATTGAGATTCCATATAATAGTCTTCATGGTCTTATATGTCTGTTATGTTTTTAGTCCAACATATTTGTGTTATGATTGTGAAGATTTTTTATGATGCTTTTTCTCATAGTTTTAAACTTGCATTGCTCATACATATTGTGTCCTCACTCTATTGAACATTATTATGAATATTGATATTGTTGTAATGTTCTTCAATTCGTGGCATACCTACATACATAGTACATTCCACATACGAACACTTACTTCTTTGTCTATATGATCTAACCATATAGGGATGAATGATGAGATGACTATTCCATTTTGTGGATAGATTAAGAGTGAACTTTTTGTAACGAACGGACCTAGGGGCCTAATCATCACACAAAGAATGAGATATCTGGAGTCACCTCACCCCAAGCCATCTGAGCATCTCAAACATTCATGGGTAATAAACAGAAACATAATGTGAAAAATCATAAGGGAAAAGGGGCTATGGGCTTTTGAACGATGAAGAAATATTACAAATAGTGAAAACAACGATATTCATTATTGTGTTCATGTGCATACCAACTATGTCATAAGTCGATGGGACCAGTAATGTACAATCTCCATCAAATGGAAAGAAATCCAAATAGTACCATATAGAAAAATATATGCCTATTAACGACTACAAACATTGTCTCAGAATAAACTAAATACGAACTAGAAGGAAAGAGTGGAGGAGTCCCAAACTAAGGGGTCACCACCAACAGCTTAGCTAGTCTTGACGCTGAATATTAGCCACGAGCCGGTGGAGGAGTACTTATCCCTACATGGTTAAATCATGCAGGCAAATATGCGTTAATACGTTTGAATATACTAAGTACGTAAGATGTAATGCATGGATATAATTGTATTGCCATCATAATTAAGCATTACATATAAGTATATATAAGGTCAATGAGATATGCAATAAGCTTAAACATGCAAAAGGAATACAACTCAGACCAATATTAGACAATGCACATTTAATAGATGAATTCAAGGCATATCATGGAATCATATAGACTTGTGGGAATATACCATAACCAATAGTAAGACCATGTGAGCTACTTCAAGGAATCTAATGAACTCCCTCCATTGGAAAAAGGAAAATGTACTCCTTCTTTTATGAAAAGGGAAATCTACTTGCCAAGGTAGATATCTGAAACTTAGTATCATTCATAACTTTAGGGCCTACTTGGATCCACTAGCCTAGCCTACAAGGCTCCTACAATGGCACATAGTTAGGGACATAAGATTTAGCTTCAAGGGGTCGTGCCTTAACTAATGGGATGAGTCTCAATCTCAAGTCCTCTCGGTGCTAAGTCATCCCACAGAAATCTTTTAAAAACATACTCTTAGAATCATAAGTAACAATCAATAAGAGTAGCTCAAACTTAAGAGTCTTTCTTAAACATCTTTTAGGGTAACAATCACTATACACATATCTTTGGAAAACTTAACTTTGAAGATCTTCATAAATTCCCTATTCATAGTAATAATTCATAAGAACTTTCATTTCAAAATATAGGATGTGCTTATTTGATGCATGAAACAATCATAAATCACATAAGTCTTAAGAAATTTCATTAAAAGGAACATCAAATTTATCCAACCCTAATCATATCGAACCCATCTTAGAATCAACATCACACTTCAAAATATATGTAAATTTACTTAACAAAATAGTCATTGAACTTTAGGAACATTATATAGTAGCATTTTTTAAGCATGCATTAGAACTTAGAAACTTACAGAAAAGAAAAAATGCATAATAAGGAACTTTATGGCTGGAAGGATAACCATAAATCAACTCACATTCCTAAGAAACTAGGGAGAATCATAATTGAAGTCTTGAGAAAGGAACTTGGGAAACCCTAGCCTTGATCATGAAAGTTCTTGCCTTAGGAATTTAGAATTAAAGGGATGGGAGAATGAGAGGTGTTTCTAGGGCCTGAAGAGTAATATAGGTCCCAATTTTCCTCCCCAAAATGACATAGTATAGGAATAGAATTATGGGAAATGACCAAACTTCCCCTCAATTAAAACTGTCGAACCCCCACTATGGGCCGTGGATTGTTTCACGGGTCGTAGACCCTTTTGTCTAATGGCTCACCTAAGAATCCTCAAATATGACATTTGCTGAATTTGGAACTACGACAAATCAAATGAGCCGTACTAATTTTTATGGGCTGTGTTTGGACTCGTAGAGACCTTCCAGACTTAGCCAAATTCTTACTTTGTATCTAATCCCTTTATACGAGACCTTATATGGGCCGTATAATTCTACGGAACACCTAATAAGTCATGGATTATCTTTCCTTCAAACTCCAAAATTTTTCATACTTGGAATCCCACTTAGGAACCTATTTATGAGACAGAGAAAAATCCATGGGTCGTAGACTGTCTCGTGAACCATATTTCAGTTTTTTTAGGCCAAAATTTCTTCACTCAGGGCTCCTAAACTTGGGGTCGTGACCAGATTATCAGTCTTTTTTAGGCCAAAATTTCTGCACTCAGGACTCCTAAACTGGGGGGTCGTTACACTTTTGAAAACATGTTGGTAAGTTCCCATGCTTCAGGAAGAAGCCCATTTATGATGCTTTTCTGTTGAGACTATTACTTTTCTTTGTTATAAGTTTTGAGGGTGAGCTGGTAATCTATGTGCTAGACCTTTCCAAGATCTTATGATTTAGAGACATGTTTGGACCTTATGATTTGATGTAATTTTCCCTAGGGGAAACTATGATATTTCTATTATGATACATTCACTGGCTTATTCTCTTACGGTATGCATATTTTACCTTATGAATGCTTATAATATGAACACAAGGCTCGGATAGGATGTCTTCGAGTGTCACATATGTTGTGTCATGGCTATGCCCTAGGTTTGGGTCGTGACAAAAGTGGTACGAGAGCACAAGGCCTGAAACTGTCCTAGGGAGTCCAACGTGCCACGTCTAGTAAAGTCTGGTTCATTAGTGTGAAGCGCGCTATACTCATAAGCGAGAGGCTGTGAGGCATTTAGTAAAACTTTGTTCCTTTTGAAATCTATGTCGTTCCTTCAAAACTCCCATATCCTAACGCTTGCCCTTGGTTTTTTTTAATAATGGATCCACGATATGCTACATGGCCTAGGGAAGATAATGCTAATGAGGACCAAGTTTCTTTGGCTCCTCAAGTTCCTCAAGCCCTTAAGTGGACCAAGTCTCTAATGATGAGTTTAGGTCCTCTATTACTATGTTGGTTCAAGCCATTGCTTCCCTGAAGACACCTGCTCTAAGCTCAAGGATAAGAGACTTTGCTAGAATGAATTCGCTGGAGTTCCGTGGTTCCAAGGTAGATGAGGATCCACAAAAGTTCATTGATGAAGTTTACAAGGTGGTGGAGATTATGGGGATGTCTTCTGAAGAGAAGGATGAATTGGTGGCTTATAAACTATAGGGAGTTGCTTAAGTTTGGTTCACACAATGGAAATTCGAGAGAATTAAAGAAGGGCCTATTGATTGGGAGATGTTTAAGGCCGCCTTCCTTGATTTTTTCTTCCCACTTGGACTAAGCAAAGCCAAAGTGATGGAATTCATGAACGTGAGGCAAGGTGGTATGAGTGTGAGGGAATATTCCCTCAAGTTTACAAAATTGTTCAAGTATGCTTGTAATGACCCTAAGTTTAGGATCCTAAGAGTGCAGAAAAAGTTGGGGTGAAAATGACATAGGGTCATTCCACGAAGCCGACTTACGACCTATAGGAAAATTAACAGCTCATAGGTGATAGTGCCAAACATGAGGAAATTTGAAGTTTCTGGAAAGTGACCTACGATTAACAGCACGATCCATGGAACATTCCATAGTCGATAGGTACCTTTCATAGATAAAGTCTAAAAAAGTGAGAAATTTGCTAAGTATGGAAGGAGTCTACGAGTCCAACCACGATTCGTAAATCAAAGGATGATCTGTAGAAAAGGGTTTTGTGGTTTGGATCGACAAAATAGTTTCTGAAGATTTGAAAAGGAGAATAAGACGGACATGACTACGGTTCGCAGCTTATACCACAACCCATAATCAGGGTTTTGTAGATCCCATCCGACAGTTTTAATGAATGGTAGTTTTATCATTTTCGCCTATCCTAATCCTATACTATATCCTTTTTGGTATTCTAAGGGCCTAAATTAGATCATAATTTCCTAAGGACCTTATTCATTCTTTCATTCTCTCATTCCTAAAATTTCTAAGGCAAAATACTCTCTCTAGGAGGGTCAAAGCAAGGCTAGGGTTTTCAAGTTCTTCCCAAAAGCTTCAAGCTTCTTTTTCTTGGAAGACTATTTGAGGTATGTGAGTTTGATTTGTGGGTCTTCTTTCACCCAAAAAGTCCTTCATAATGTCTTTTACCTTCTCTTTAAGTTTCTTCAAGTTACCATGCATGCTAATAATGATATCATGATATTTCATGTTATTAAATGAACTTAATAATATCCTATGATGTTCACTAAGTATTTACATGTATTTAAGTTAATGATGATAATCCCAATAATGTGGGTTAAAGTAATGAAGTGTGGGCTATTTTACAATGTTTTAAAGGAACATATTTCCCATGACTGTATGATTTTATAGTTTATGATTGTTCCAACTCAAAGGATTAGCTCACCTAGGTTCAAGTCAAGTTTTTCTAGTTTTATGATAAAGATTAGGGAATTAAAGAAAGGTTTTAAAGTTATGATTTGTCTAAGGTATAAGCATGTTGACAAATGGCCTAAAGATGTTTAAGAAGGGCCCCAAGATGAAAGGATAATACTCACATGGTGGTTCCTTACGTTCTAACTACTCTTGAGGTTGCTACTTATGATTCTAAGTGTCATAAATTGACTAAGTTTATGTTTTTAAGGATTTCATGAGATGACTTATCACTAAATGTGACATTGAGATGGGGTTCGGTAAGGGTACCTTAGTAGCAACCCTTTGTCTCATTAACTATGTTCCATAGTAGGAGCCCTTGTAGGCTAGGCTAGTGGATCCACGTAGGCCATTTATATTATATAAAGATGCATGCTAAGTGATGTAGTTCCACTCGAAAACTGGTCTCCCCGTACCAAAGTAGGGGGTTATGTTGGATTCCATGCAGTAGCTCACATGATCTTATATATCAGTTAAGGTCTACTTCCATAAATTTATGATTCTTAGATATAGTTCTATCACATGGGTCCTTTAAGTGCATGACTTTTACTCATCTTGATATGATATTACTTGTGCATGCTTAAGCTCATATTCAAAGTTCCATTTATCATCCCATGCATGTTTATATTTACTTATGAATGATGGCATTATAATTTCATGTTTGCATTACATCTGACATACTTAGTACATTCCAAAAATACTAACACATATTTTGCCTGCATGATCTAATCATGTAGGGACAGGTGCTCCTCCATTGGCTCGTGGCTAGTTTTTAGACATTCGAGACTAGTACCTTTATGGTGAGCCCTTAGTTCGGGTCTCTACCATTTTCTATTCTAGCTTGTAAGTTCTTTTAAGATGATGTATATGTTGCTCTTTTGAGGCTTTTTACTTTCTATCATGTTAAATGTTAAAATCTTTTCTATTTGATGGAGCTTGATCATCGACCAATCGATCCATCCATGGTTAGATTGTATGATGTTTAGACAAAATATGTTTTCATAAATAATTTTTAATGTTGCTTCATTGTAATAAATTTCCCATAGACCCCATCCCGTGTTATTTCCATATTTCTTTATATGCCTATGAATGCTTGAGATATTTAAGATGGCTCAGATGGGTTGCCTTCAGGTATCTTGTTTGCTGTGTAATGACTAGGCTCCTAAGTCGAGTTATTACAATGCTCTCCAACTTAGTGAAGATGGAGCTTAAGGCTGCGATGCTCATTAAAGAAATGGATACCTTTAAGATGCTGACATATGCTGAATAAGTAGAGAGTGAGAAACTTCAACAAATGGGAGTCCAAGAGCGCTCGATATGATGGTGGATTTTCTTATGGTAAGTTCGGTGGTGGTCATTTCCAATAAGGCTACGATCGTCCAATGGTGCACCTCAAAGGTTTGACAAAGAAAGGGGGTCTAAACCTAATATTAAAGGTAAGGTTGTGAAGAGTGGTACTACCCCTCCTAGGTGTCCTAAGTGTGGGAGGAATCATGTTAGTGAATGCTCGAGAGGTTCTGGTGCATGTTTTAGTTGTGGAAACATGGCAAACAAGATTGCCGAGTGTCCTAATATTTTTAATAAGGCTAAAGAAGGGCGTCCACAAGGATAAATGGTTCAAAGGGGTAAGTCAACAAGGTGTCCAAGCTTAAGGTGGTGGTCCACGTGGTAATCGGTTCTATGCCTTGCATGTTAGGCAAGAGGTTGAAGAGTCTCCCGATGTGGTTACCAGTATGTTAAGAGTATTTGATCGTGATGTGTATGCTTTGACCCCGGTGCTAATATGTCTTCTTGATCCTTACCTTGCAATAAAGTTTGATGTGTCTCTGAAAGTCTGGTTAGAGCCTTATTCGGTCTATACTTCAATTGGTGAGTCAATCTTAGCCAAGAAAGTCGATAGAAATTATCCCATATCGGTCTTGCATAAAATCTTCCCATGTGATCTAGTTGAGCTTTATATGACCGATTTTGATATTATTCTTGGTATGGATTGGTTGTATGCATTCTATGCTTCTATTTCTTATAGGACCCATAAGGTCACATTCCAAGTTCCTAATGATCCTATCCTAGGATGGAGGGGAACAAATTTTGTGTTTGAGGGAAAGTTTATTTCTTATATGAAAGCTATGAAAATAATTTCCAATGGTTGCCTATATAATGTTGTCCATGTCATGCATGTTGAATCCAAGGTTCCTACTCTTGATTCAATTCCTATAGTTAAGGAGTTTCCTGATGTCTTCCCCAATGGTTTGCCTGTTATTCCTCCCGTAAGAGAAATTGATCTTAGCATCGATCTCTTGCTCGACCCCCAACCAATTTATATACCTCCATATCGAATGGGCCCGACAGAGTTAAAAAAGTTGAAGGAGCAATTAAAGGACTTGCTTAATAAGGGTTCATAAGGCCGAGTGTGTCACCATGGGGTACTCTCGTGTTGTTCATAGAAAGAAGGATGATTCATTTCAAATGTGTGTGGATAATCCGCAATTGAACAAGGTAACCATTAAAAACAAGTATCCACTTCCAAGGATCGATGACCTATTTGATCAACTACAAGGTGCAAGCTATTTCTTTAAGATTGATATCCAGTCTAGATAATACCAATTGAGGCTAAAGGAAGATGACATTCCTAAAATGGTATTTATAACTTAGTACAATCACTTTGAATTCTCGATAATGTCATTTGGACTAGGAAATGCCCTCACGATATTCATGGATTTGATGAATTGGAGCTTCAAACCATATTTAGATATGTTTGTGGTTATGTTCATAGATGACATATTTGTTTACTCACATGATGTAAAGGATTATGAAAACTATTTGAGCATTGTATTTCAAACATTAAGAGATAGACAACTCTTTTCCAAGTTTAGTAAGTGTGAGTTTTGACTAAGAGAGGTGGCTTTTCTTGGTCAACTTATTTTAGGTGATGGTATTAGAGTAGATCCAAAGAAGATGGAGGCGGTGAAGAATTGACCTAGACCATTGTCTCAATTCAATATTAAGAGCTTGTTGGGTTTGGCCAGATATTATAGAAGATTTGTTGACGGATTTTCCTCCATTGCCTCTCCTTTGACTAAGTTGACTCAAAAGAAGGCGAAATTCTAATAGTCCGATGAATGTGAAAAGAGTTTCCAAATCTTGACATTGCCCGATGGTCTGGATGATTTTGTTGTGTATTGTGATGCCTCACATATAGGCTTGGGTTGTATCTTAATGCAACATGAAAAAAGTCATTGCCTATGCTCCAAGGCAATTGAAAGTTCATGAAAGCAATCATCCAACTTATGATCTGAAGTTATTGGCCGTTGTGTTTGCATTGAAGATTTGGAGACATTATCTTTATGGGGGTATATGTTGATATATTCACTGACCACATGTGTTTGGAATATGTGTTTAGCCAAAGGATTTGAACCTAAGGCAAAGAAGGTGGTTGGAACTATTGAAGGATTATGACATGAGTGTGGTGTACCACCCCGGCAAGGCTAATGTTATGGCTGATGCTTTGAGTAGAGTAACTATGGAAAGCATTGCACATGTTGAGAATGGAAAGAAAGAGTTGGATAAAGAAGTGCACCGTTTGGCTCATTTAGGTGTGATGTTGAATGGTTTGAACAATGGTAATGTATTGGTACAAAATGGGGCGGAATCATCCTTAATAGAGGAGGTGAAAGCGAAACAAGATATGGATCCCACTTGTATTGAATCAAAGAAGTTGGTCGTGGATAAGAAGGTAGGGGTGTTCTCATAAGGGGATGGAGTGCTACGTTACCAAGGGCGGTTGTGTGTCCCCAATGTGGATGGTCTAAGGGACAAAATACTTTATGAACCTCATAATTCTAAGTATTCTTTTCATCTAAAATCCACCAAAATGTATGGAGACTTGAGAGAAATATATTGGTGGAATGGCATGAAGAAAGACATAGCAAAGTGCGTGGCGAGGGTGTGCAAATTGTCAACAAGTGAAGGTGGAACACCAAAGAATAGGTGGTTTGGCCCAAGATATTGAGATACCTACTTGGAAATATGAGGAAGTGAATATGGATTTCATTATGTGTTTGCCAAGGACTAGAAAGCAATTTGGCTCAATATGGGTGGTTATGGATAGAATGATGAAAACAACCCACTTTTTGCTGGTGAAAACTTCTTTTGGTGTCGATGCTTATGATAAGGTCTACATTTAAGAATCGATGAGATTGCATGGGGTATCGTTGTTGATTATATTAGATATAGATGCTCAATTTACTTTTAATTTTTGAAAGTCATTCCAAAAGGGCCTTGGTACAAAGGTGAAGCTAAGTATTGCATTTCATCCTCAAATGGATGGCCAAGCCAAAAGAACGATACAAATAGTATAAGATATGTTAAGGGCTTGTGTACTTTATTTCAAGGGAAGTTGGGATGATCACTTGCCTTTTATTGAATTTGCTTATAATAATAGCTTTCACTCAAGTATTGACATGACACCATTTGAAGCTTTATATGGTAGACGATGCAGGTCACCGATGGGATAGTTTAAAGTGGGAGAGGTGTTCTTGATTGGACCAGATTTGGTACTTGACACTAGAGTGAAAGTGAAAGTCATAAGGTAAAGGTTAAGGGATGTCCAAAGTCATCAAAAGTCATATACTGATATTGGGAGAAGAGAACTAGAGTTTGATAAAGGTGATTGGGTATATTTGAAGGTTTCACTAGTTAAAAGAGTAATGCATTTTCGTAAGAAAGGCAAATTGATTACTAGGTATGTAGGATCTTATAAGATAGTAAAGAGAATCGAGAAAATAGCCTATGAGCTAGATTTGCCTATGGAGTTAGCTATGATTCATCCGGTGTTTCATATATCCATGCTAAAGAAATACACAAGTGATCCCAATTCTATCGTTCCATTAAAGGATATGACTATTAAGGAAGATCTGACTTATGAAGATGTATCGATTGAGATTTTGGACAGGCAAGTGACAAGGTTGACAAATAAGGAGGTTGCATCCGTCAAAGTATTATGGAGAAACCAAAAAGTTGAGAGTTCTACTTGGGAAGCCGAGTTAAATATGATGAAGCACTATCCTTACCTCTTTCTTTCTATTCAAGCATAAGGTACCTAACACAATCCATTCCTTCAAAGTCATCACGAATATGTGTCTCTTGTTGCGTTGCATGCATGCATGATAATGAAACTGTTTTCAATGATATTTGATGCATGAATTTGATGATTTTATGAAAATGATAATTAAGTTACATTTTTTCATATATATTATGATGATGACTATGTTTCTACTTTGTTCAAGCATATGTCTATCTCATTAGAGTACGAATGATTCCAAGAGGGGAGTTATTGTAACACCACGCATGTTGTTAGGTTTGAACGCTGAAATTTAAGAAATTTCAAGACTGACTTGGTCATACGAGTTGATCCACGGTCGTGGAAGGGATCGCAGGCCGTAGAAAGGTCTCATGGATGGAGCCCAAAAAAGCTGGAAATTCTTGAGTTTCTGGAAGTGGTTCCACGATTAATAGGACGAAATGTAGATGGAACCATGACCTGTAAGCTCTGAAGAGCTTAAAATTTTCTAAGTCTAGAACTACTTTACAAAGGGACTTACGGTTTGTGAAAGGAACGACGGGTAGTCCTGCGTGTTTGTGGTTTAGGAAGAGTAAATTCTAGTAGCTCAACTTTTGTGGAATAGGTTCGACGAGCCAAGGCATGAGCCATAGGTGGAACCATGTTCCGTAGATAAGGTCTCGTGAATGGCTCCAACAGAGTTTAATGAAGGGCATTTTTGATATTTTCAATTCATTTAACTCCTAAACTATGTTGTTTTGGACCTCCTAACTAACTTAACCAACCTAATTCCTATAAATTCTATTCCTAATTCATTCTATCTCATTTACTCTTGAAATTCTCTCCCCAATTCCAAAATTTCTCTCACTAAGACAAGGACTCCAATGAAGCTAGGGTTTAAAGATTTGGCTAAAGGATTTCTAGAATTTCATCTTCAAGTCTAGGGGATTCTCACTTGAGGTATGTCATGGATTATGATTCCTACATGATGATTATACTTATTTATGCATGAATTATGAAGAATTACATGATTTTTGTGGTTTTCAAAGTGAAGGTGTACGATTACAAGTATGTATGATTAGGGCTTGATGAATTGATTAGGGTTCCTTTACTAATAATCTAAATTGATTTTAATTACATGTTTCCTCTATGAATTTCATTTACTTGCATGATTTTGACTCAATTGTTCATGAACCCATACTTGGCCCTAGTCTCCTATGATAGAGTTATGGTTCTCGTGACTATGGTCTCAAGTATGTAAAAGCATGTTTTAAATAATAATGATAATGATGTTATTACGATGATGGTGTTATAATGATAATAATACTATGATGATAAGGGTGATTAAGACCCTAATGTTTCATGATGATGATGATGAGAAGGTGAGAAGCTTCCCCACACCATATGAAAAGCTACGTAGATGGACTATTCCTATGATATGAGATGTCTTCATGTAAGATTATGGTGACTATTTTACAAACTATGAAATTATGATTTTAGTAAAGTGTGAATTATATTGAAAGATATGTTTATGCATGATTTATGTATTCCGTAGGATTTGACTTAGCACCGAAAAGGCATTGGTAGATTCTATTATCCCATAATTATGTACCACCATAAGAATGATGTTCATATTTATATTCCTTAAAGGTGTGCTAATGGATCCATTTAGCTTTGATGGTGGATACTCATCGTGCAAGTATAGAACCTAGAGGGTGGGGTTCAAATGATAGGTTCTCACCATGCTAGGATAGAGCCTATAGGGCCGGGATCAAGTCTATCTCTTCAAAGAAAACTCCTCTTTTGCTCGGTATAGAGGGAACATCGAGATTTCATGTGATAGTCTGCATGATCTTATATGTTGATTATAGTTTTATTCCCGCATATGTATGTTAGGATTGTGAAAGATTTTGATGATGCTTCTTCTCATGGTTTTAAACTTGTATTGCTCATACATATTGTGACCTTACTATATTGATTATGATTATGATTATGCATATTGATATTGTTGTGATGTTCTTTGATTCATGACATACCTACATACTTAGTATATTCCATGCCTACATGATCTAACCATGTATGGCTAGAATCGGAGTAAGCTTTTGAAGACTTGTTGGTGAGTTCTCATGTTTAGGGTTAAGCCCATTTATGATGCTTTTATATTGATACTTTATTGCTTTTCCTTGATGTAAGTCTTGAGGATGAGCTAGTAACCTATTTTCTAGACTCCGTTAAGTTCCTATGATGTAGAGACATGTCTGGACCTTATGATTTGATATAATTTCCCCTAAGGGAACCTATGACATTTCTAGTAGGGCACGTTCTGCTTGCTTATTCTCTAATGTTATGCTTATTTTACCTGATGAATACCTATGATATGAACACGAGGCTCGGATGGGATGTCTTTGGATGTCACATTCACCGTGTCATGGCTAGGCCCTAGGTCTGGATCGTGACAACAAAATTCGATTCATTCAATACATCACACTTAGTATGTACATAAACTTGCAAATAAGGAATAATATGATATGAAATGAAATGCAAACATTGCAATGCAGTGTCACGTAACCATGATGCACGCCTGCCACATCCGCTGATATAATCAGACTAAAATCCATGTGGGCCCCATATGGACCATCTATTTGTTGGAAGTATTTTCCTTCAACATTTACTTTCATATCTTAGCCAGAACTATTTTTCTTCGGCTTTTTCATTTCTTTTCTAGACAGAACTATTTCCTTACAGCTTTTCATTTCATTTCATTTCTTTTCTAGTCAGAATAATTTTCCTTCAGCTTTTCATTGCAACACATAAGCATGTATATGATAAGCATGCGTGTGTGCAAGAATGAAAATTATCCACACATATAATCAATATCATTATCATCTAGCCGGAATCATTTTTCTTTGACTTTTTATTTATTTTCTTGCCGGAACCATATCCCTTGGGCTTTTCATCATCAATGGGACATTAAGTAAGTATATGTCATTACGACATAATAATCACTTGCACAAATATAAGAATAAGCAAGATGTCTATATATATCATTTATTCATTAATCATCACTCACTTTCCTTATGCTTTCAATATTTATGTTATCATCAACATATTACATAATAATCACATCATATCATAGCTCAATATTTTTAATAATCGAATTGTCATTATAACTTAAGACTGTTCATCATTTAGTTGACATTTTGTAACACTTAGTTCAACAAATTCAACAATGTTCCAAGTATGCATTTATACCAATAATTTACATCAAGTACTTTATTGGATAATTCTATGTATCATGAATCAAGGTTCAACAAGTAGAACAACATGAATAATTTTATATTCTCATCATTTGGCATTATAAGCCCAACTCACAATATTAACTCACAAGTCTTGTTTAATCACAATTACACATAATTTCACAATTCAAATCGCACATGTCATCACTTTCATTCCCATTACTCAAATCATAATCCCCAAGTTTTACATTGAAAGGAAATACTTAGTTCGATAAACTCAAGAAGGGTTAAAGTCCACTTGCCTCAATTAGCCAATCTATTACTTCAACGATAATGCTTTCCCCTTTTGAAATAAATCCTAAGCAGCACAATCTACTCGAAAATGATTCATAATCAAAATATAAAACTAACAACACCAAAATTAAGCAATTCGGAGAAATGGGCGAAATCATCCAGAAATTCATTATCAGATATCAATGTAAAAATCTAATTTTTTCATGAGAATGTTCCTCTCATGATTAAAAAATTATCAGTGAAAATCAATTCAAAAATGGAGTCGAGATGAGTTCAAAATCATCAATTTTGTAAAATTCGTAAAGTTCATGAAAATTCACAATTTCTTCAATTGAATTTTCCAAGTCAACGCCCTCCTCAGGCAAGGTCAAGACAGTGCAGTAGTTAACAAGTCTTAAGTCTTTGGAAGCTCTCCTCACACTCCTCCGACCAAACAAAAGCTATGTTCTTCTGAGTGTAGACACATAATATATTATATATATATATATATATATATATATATATATATAATATATTAATAGGTATATATATATAGAGCTAAATTAAATATTTAGTTTTTTTATCCTATATTAATAGGTTTATTTAAAATATTTGAAAATTAAAAAAATGGAGTTACATTTTATGCATAAGTGTTATTTTAAGGAATTTTTTTTGCAAAAATTATAATTTTATTATTATTATTTTAATTAAACTAGTGTTTATAAATTTCATTTTTTCATTTTTATTTTTTATTATTTTTATTTTTTTCTTTTCTTTTTCTTTTTCTTTTCAACTTTATTTTTAAATTTTATTGTATTTTTGTTAGTTCAAAATTCTCAGCATTACATTTGTTAATTTCTCTTTTTATTTTTTGGAAAAGAAACCTTAGTAGCCTAAACTAGCTAGACTAACTACCCAACACCCATCACGTAGCCCTCAACCGATTTCCTTTCCCCACTCCTTCACGTTCCTATCAACCTCGAACCTATACTCACATGACACTACTGCTATATATTATATATAACGTACACACACAGGAGAAAGAAGAAGAGTTTTCTAAAAGAGAGGAGAAGAAAAGAAACAACAAAAAAGGTTAGGAAAATTTGGAACAGAAAAGAGTAGAGAAATTTTGGAAAAGTAAGGAAAACAAAAATAGTCAACATTCGCTGGAAGCATTCTTAGCTTTCGGCTCACGTTTTTGCTCGAGTTTCTCCTAGTTGGCTCCGATTCGGGCATTCACTGGCATTTGGAAATTGGTGCATTAGTAGTGAAAATTCTCGCAAGAGGTAACCTTTGATTCCATTTTCTTGTATTGCAACAGTTACAATAAATAATATCTGATCCGATTTTTTATGTGTTTACTCTCTAGCTTAATACATATATGAGATTTTGCTCTTGTCTTGCTTTTATTGTTAAGGCGGATTTGATATATATGTCAGTTCACTTTGAATTCTCCGTAATTACTCCCTGATTCGTTAGTTGATTTGCGTTATCACATTCCGCTAAGAGATGTGTAAGCATCGACATCATGGGGATTGACCTGATCGGTAGTGTTCCAAATTTTTATTTGCAATATCACTGTTAGTCAGCCATTAAAGGAGAACTTTCACTCTATGCTCACTGATATATCATTTAACTTTATGCAAATGTTTGATATCTTTATAGTAGCTTAGTTATAACAATCTTCACATTATTTCCTATGGTTTCAAAACTGTTTTGATTTGGATGTCGTTGCGTTTGAATGGGAAGTTTAAAAATTTTATGCTTTTGGTCGTCTGATTTAAGCTTATGACTTAAAATTTTTTGAAAAATAGCACTCAAACAAACGACCATCATGTTTACTATTTTAGCTTCATTTGGATATCTCACAAGTAAAATAAACCACTGACGTGATGGGGTTCCTGAGTTGTTCAAATGTTACTACCTGGAGTCATATTTATGTTGTTCCCAAATGAAAGATTTAGCGAAAAAAATGAATAAGCATAGAAATTAATTAACGAGCATTTCTTACGTCGAGAGCCATTGTTTAAATAGTTTTGCATCGCTAATTTCAGTTGTAAAAATGGAACATGGAGCTGTCACAATAAATAATAAAAAATTTTCTTTTACTTACTCTTTCATGCTAATATGAAGGTATCCATTGTTTTTTTATATACTTGTTTATTTGTTTATATTTTCCTGTTTACATGAAAATGGTAATATTTAAAATGTCAATGTGTTACCTTAGCTAATTTAGATTGATGCTTAAGGCCAGAACACTTATATCACTGAAAGGCAACGTGAGTTGAAAATTAGTTCAAAGTTTGTAGGAAAATATATTGAAGGAAAAATAGGAAGAAAGGATAGCTAATCTCAAACGTGCAAGGGATGAATAAACGCCTTTAATGTTAAACAAGTGCAGGTGTCATTTTTCAATATATATATATATTTTGAAATGATAATGAAATAATAAACTTGTTCTCAATGAAGAATGTGATTGCACATCCTTTTGGAGATGCTAATTTTTTGTAAAGGATGCGGTGACACACTATGGTCAAATGAATTCAATAATTAACTTTTAATCCTTCTTTGATCCAAATTAAAATTTTCTTACAAAATTATTAACATGTACAAGAAGAATCATGCCTCTAATGTTTAGACGAAGAATGCGGTGACATATCTAAGGTGAGACTCATAAAATCAATAAATTTATATGAAAAATGAACAAATTAAGGTTTGTAGACACAATTTATCCCAAAAATAATTTAAGACAAGTATAGGTTGATAAAAGTGACCCTGCTAAAACCATGGGACTCGGGGGGTGCCTAGTACCTTCCTCTCGGTCAACACCCGGTCTTTTGTTTGCGCAGACCAATAATAAAAGAGTCATTTCCTTTTGATTAAGGATTCAAAAAGGTGACTTGGAACACCAAAATTCAATTCTAAGTGGTAACTCTGAATAAAATATAATTCCTTTGCAATAATGTCACTTAGAATGGAAAAACCCTGTTCCCATGCCCAAAAAAGGTGTGGCACTGAGTGAGCCTAGTCACTGGAGTTGCTATAGTAGAAAAGTCCTGCACAAAGCATCGATAATATCCAACTAAACTCATAAAGCTATAGATCTTTGTAACTAAAGTAGGTCTAGTCCACCCTTTCACAACCTCGATCTTTGCTGGATCAAACATAGTCTGCTCCTTGGACATTATATGCCCCAGAAATGCTACCAAACTAAGACAAAACTCACATTTGGAGAACTTAACATACAACGTCTCCTGCTTGAGCCTCTAATGCACAATCCTCAAATGTCTAACATGGTCGGCCATGGTATTGAAATAAACCAAGATATCATCAATAAATACAATCATAAAAGAACCCAAATAAGGCAAAAAATACTCCATTCATCAGCTCTATAAATGCGGTAGGTGTATTAGTCAATCTAAATGACATGATAAGAAACTCATAATGATCATACCTCATCCGGAAAGTAATCGCACAAATATCAAACGATCTAATCCTCATCTGGTGATACTCGAATCTCAAATCAATCTTGGAAAACATTTTGCACCCTGAAGTTGGTCAAACAAATTAGCAATCCTGGGAAGGGGGGTACTTGTCCATCACAGTAACCTAGTTCAACTGTTTGAAGTCAATACATATTCTCATCGACCCATCCTTCTTCTTCATGAACAGAACTGGAGAACCTCATGGTGACGCACTAGGCCAAATGAACCCCTTACTCAATAAATCCTGAAGCTTCTCCGTTAACTTCTTTAATTCAGTAGGAGCCATATGATAGGGAGGAATAGAAATGGGCTTGGCGCCCGACTCTATATCAATGGAAAAATCAATGTCCTTTATCAATCAATTTTTGAGTGTTGATGTAATATATAACCTTGAAAGGATAAGAACCTCGTGAACCTTTCCATTCAACTCTCGGTCCACCAGCTACAGTCAAAGTAACCATCTTGGCAAAATATAAAGAACACCATGATACATAAACAACCAATCCATACCCAAAATAATATAAAAAATTCACCATATCAAGAATAGTTATGTCCACCCAGGTATTATAACCTACCAAAGACACAAGACATGATTAGTACACCCGATCCAGCACTAAAGGCTCTCTTACTGAGGTAGAAACATGCAGACGCATAAGCATACAATCACATAATAAGTCAAACTGAGCAGAGAAGTATGTGGACACATATAAATAAATAGAGCAAGGATCAAACAACACAGATGCAGGCCAATGGAAAATTGGAACGATACTTGTAATAACTACATCTAAGGCCTCTACCTCGGATTTACCTAGAAAAGCATGGCAATACGCACCATGACCTCTACCTGATTGACCAATGCCTCTACCACCTAGCTGAACTACTGCATCACCAGCATCCCTACATGGAGAACGACCACCTCTACTTGACTAAGCTCTACCATACCCTTTGATCGGTGGTTCTGGACCTCTAGTTAGAGGCGTTGAATCCCTAACAAGTGTCGCTGAAGAGGTGAGGTGTGACCTAAAATGAGTCTAGAAAGGGCACTGTCTAATCATGTGGCTAGGATCTCCATAACCATAACAAGACCTTAAAGTGGGTTGATAATGTGAAGAACTAGGAGGAATGTTGTACTCACCCCAACCTATAGACCCTTGACCACTAGATAAATCGAAACAACCCTTTATAGCTTGCAATAAACCATGCACTAGACCCTTTTGCTTGATGTACTACCATATCGATGGAACCCTCTACCGCTTGAATAAGTGCCAAAATAATGAATAGAAGCTCGGGCCCTTTTGGGATCCCCAAACTCCTCCTGAACCATTAACTCTGCCTCCTTGGGTGTACTTATAATAGTTTGGGAGGAGACTCCCTCGTAAGCTGACCTTAACACATAGGATCTCATGAATAAAACCAAGCCTCTCATAAATCTGTGGATTCTCTCTACCCATGAAGGAATCAAGGATATGGCATGGCATAATAACTGACAAAACCAGGTCCCACACTTTACTACGGTTAAGCCACCTAGAGTCTAACTCTCAAATCTCCTCTGGCTCTACTCCCGAATGCTTTAAGGAATGAATTAATCCTAAATGCCTTTGAGAATACACCTTGCACTATCTTGTAGGAGATCACTTTGGTCTGGACCTCATACTTGTTGTCAACCACTCTCTTGTGGTGCTTGTGAGCTAAAGAGAAATAAATCTAATACTCTGAGGATCAACTAGGCCAATGACCTCTAATATCTCATGGAACAAAGTATAGAACTTATAGTCATTCTCACCCTTAAAACCTTGAAACTGGGATGGTCCCATATTCTGAAATCGCTCATAGCTCAATTGATCATCAACTACAAGTACTAGCTTAGGAGCATGCTATACTAGTGCAGGAATTAGTGGTAGTTGGCCCACCTGAGCAAGAACAATGGGACCCTTAATAGGAGCCTATATATCTTCCTAGGTCTGTGAACCTCCTAATGTACCTGTGACACTATTATCTGTGCCATGCCTTGGAGTACATCCAACACTCTCAGCAAAGTATTATGTGATAGTGGTGTAACTGCATACTTTGGGATGATACCCCTCTCATAGTCTCAAGGTGACGCTACTCCTCGACCTCGGCTCCTACCTCAGCCTCTAACACTAACTTAAGAATCCACACACGACTGAATTAAAGAAGTAAAAGAAGGATTTCTAATGTCTCCATAGCTTCTCAAGAAATAAGCAACAAATGTCTCCGTGCCAATCCTAGAGATTCTATTCGATAGGGCTTGTACATATGTGAGACTTATGAACCTGGAGCTCTGATACCAAATTATCACGACCAAATTTTGGGGGTGATGATACTCGTCTTTATCCCACTGAGACAAGTCATCCTAGACAGTTCACAACAATATAATACACAATAATATAGAAGCTAAGTCAAGTTAACATTATAAATAAGAAGACTATAAAGTATAAAGGCATAATCTAAACTATAAACCATCGTAGAATTGGTTGTCACAAGATAAAAGTCTCTAATACATTAGAATAAGGAGAAATGATACAAGTCTCAATAGTCTGTCTCTCAAATAGAACAAAACTAGTAAAATATCTGATAGTCTTGAGGGTATTCTAGAACAACAAGCATCTACCTCTAAATTGTCAATAGCTCGGTCCAAATAGGAGAAGAAGAACGTCAGTGGGATTCCGAGGTCATGACCTACACACATGTGTAGAAAAAAAACAAGGGTGAGTACCAAGGTACCTAACAAGTAGACTAAATCACAAATAAAGAATAAAGATCTAAGAACTTCTTCCATCCCAACTACGTACACTGGACTATGAAACCTGCACACAGGAAAGGCCAGCATACACAGTATAGATAATACAAATATTTACAATCTCATATCACAGTATCTCAATAGTCAAATCTTTACAATATACAAGGCTTAAGTCATTCATCATATGCCACAACTTTACAATAATCCAATCTCAATAATGCACAAGATCCGAGTCATTCAATACATGTCACAACACTTAAATAGTTCAACCTCAACAAAATACATGATTCGAATCATTCAATACATCACACTTGGTACACACATAAACTTTCGAGTAAGGAATAAGATGATATGAAATGAATTGCGAGTAATGCAATATAATATCAAGCAAACATGATGCATGTCTATCCAACAATACAGATCTGCTGATATAATTAGATTAGAACCCATAGGGTCCGGTCCACACATGGACCATGTGTCTGTCAAAACTATTTTCTTTCAACATTTACTTTCATATCTTATTCGGAACCATTTCTCTTTGGACTTTTTTTCATTTCTTTTCTAGCCAAAATTATTTCCCTTCGGCTTTTCATTTTTTTCTAGTAAACACATATCTGATAAGCATGAGAGTATGCAAGAATCAACATTATCTATATATGCAATAATCACATCAAATCAATATCATTATTATCTAGTCAGAATTATTTTCTTTCAGCATTTCATTTCTTTCTTAGCCAAAACTATATCCCTTGGGCTTTTCATAATCAATGGGACATCAAGTAAGTACATATCATCACAACATAATAATCACTTCCACAAGTATAAGAATAAGCAAGATGTCCACATATACCATTTATTCATTAATCATCACTCACTTTCATTGCTCTTTCAATATTTGTGTCATCATCAACACATGACATAATAATCACATCATATTATTGATCAATGCTTTTCAATAATTGCATTATCATCATAACTTAAGACTATTTATCATTTAGTCCATATTTCACAACACTTAGTTCATCAAATTCAACAATGTTCCAAGTATGCATTTAGCTCAACAATTTACATCAAGCACTTCATTGGGCAATTTCATGTATCTTGAATCAAGGTTCAACAAGTAGAGCAACATAAATACTTTACATTCTCTTCATTATAGCGACATCCAAACTATTTAATCAGCTTTATGCTTCACTATAGAGAGGTCGCTAAAGCGGTCAGGCCTTTGCTATAGCGAGGCTTTCACCGGATCACAACAAAAACCTTTTCAATCAATTCCAAGACTCGAAATCTTAAAAACCCCACACGCACAAACCATATATGCAACCTTAATATGAGTATGTGTTATATCTATTGTAGCTCCGTGCAGTTGATTTCTAGGTTTTTTGTAGAGTGTATAGGTTATTTAGTTACATTTGGTCTTGTCGTGTGATTAGTATTTTAGGATAGACACCCTAGGATTAGGTAGTTGTCTTTCTTGTAGGTGGGATATAAAAGGCACTATCATAATTGTAATTAGGTCAGGACATGTTGATATCAGAGCCTAAGGTTCACTCGTCTCATCTATGTAGAGCTACCATTTAATAGATCCTTATGGATGGGGCGGAGACGTCCATGGCTTATCTCTAGGGGGCGATGGGATGTTTAGGGAACTTCTTGTGTTATTAATTCTTGTTGTACGATATTCTCAATGACCCTTTTATTTATGGGAATTTGACTTGGTTCATTTCTCTAGATCTGGTACACGATGAATAGATACCGAGCCACGGTAGGGCCACACCATCAGTCCCTAATAGGGAGCAACCTCTAGAGCCCATCTAGCAAAGATCAGATGCCCTAGCTCTCCCATAGCCAGAGACACTAGCTGGCTCCTCCAGTTCATAGCAATGCTTGGGGCCCTACAATAAGGTATGGCGCCAACTCTAGCTCCTCCAGTTCAGGCACTAGCAGAGCCTGCCGCTCTAAAGGCTTCGACATATCTAGAGGGAGTCGTACCGTTCTAGGACTAACGATTACTTGGATATTTTCTAAGGTTGACTCCACTAAGGTTTTCAAGAGCTATGAGAGAGGATGCGTAAAAGTTTCTGATATCATGTATGGAGCAATTATAGGCATTGAGACTATTGGAGTCTCGGGGTGTAGAGTTTATTGCTTACCAATTAGATGGGGCAGCCAAACAGTGGTGGTAGACTTACAGAGACACAAGACTTACAGATATTGCACTAGCTTAGGTTTATGCCCATGAGTTTCAGAGACAGACGTCACGATTTGTTTGTGCAGTTGGAGCAGTGGTAGATAACCATGACACAACACGAGGCTAGATTCTAGGAGCTCTCTCAATTTGCTATAACTATCTTGCCTATCGAGGAGGAGTGGATTCATTACTTTGTGTGGGGATTGAGACTACAGTTGAGGATGGGCACACATGCATTGATAACCTCAGGAAGGTCTGATATTGTTGATCACGCTCGTTCTCTGGAGCATGTTAGTCGCGAGGCCGAAGGGGGCAACGACAAGCATGTTAGGTGCAAGGGAGAGCTCAGTAGATCTCGATTAGGTTTTAGAGTGCCGAGTGATAGGCCTCTAAGGAGGGGCTAGACTAGTCAGTCATTTAAGGCATCATTGCAGGCTTCCGAGGGTAGCTGTCAGGGCCCTAGTACCTCCGGTCAGGGTGGGTCTACTTATTCTACCGAGCATAGACAAAAAGAGAGTGACACTACTTTATCAGGGCCAGTTGGGTCATCCTTCATGAGTAGTCAGACTTGCAGGGCATTTGGATTAGGGCAGTATGAAGATGACCACAAAGACAAAGCTACTTTGGGTTGTTTTGCGTATAGGGCACCAGATCATTGGATCAGATACTTTCTAGAGCACAGAGTAGCATATGCAACCTCAGAGGTCACTAGATCAGCTTCCTTACCATGTGACAGAGGTAGGGGTCAGGATAAAGGTCGCATGGACAGCTTGTATAGAGATTGTAAGGACCAGCAGAGCTTCTAGCAAGGTTCCAGAGGGCCCACCAGCGGCAGTAGATTTAAGGGAGGAGGTGAGGCTCAAGTTGTGGGCCACAAGGCCATATTTATGCAACTCTAGCATGAGCAAAGGCCGAGGCTTCTGACGAGACTATCATAGGTACGATTATTGTGTGCCAACAACTAGTTTTAACATTGTTTGAACCAGGTTCCACTTTTTCATATGTGTTGGTGTACTATACTTCTTGCTTGGGTGTGACTCCTAAGCCTCTTTCATCCCAGGTCCATGTATCAACCCCAGTGGGGGATTCTCTTGTGGTTGATCAGGTATGTAGAGCTTGTATGGTTACTCTTCAAGGGTTTGACACTTGAGCTGATTTAATGTTGCTTGATATTCTGACGTTCAACATTATTTTGGGTACAAATTTGTTAGCCCCATATTATCTATGTTATATTTCCATGCCCAGACTGTTACCTTGGCGATACAAGTGATGTCCCTAGTTATATTATAGGGTTCTATGAGTCGAGAACCGATGGGTATTATATCATATATTCAGGCTCAATGGCTGATACCTTCAGTATGTTTGGCTTACTTTTCCCATGTTTGTGATGTGATTACTAAGGCTCCTATTGAGGAGTCTGTGTTTTTTAGCTATGAGTTTCCTCATGTGTTTTCAGTAGACCTACCGGGGTTGCCACCAAAGAGAGATGGTGATTTTGCGATTTGGATTAACTAATGGCACTGCTGCCTTTATGGACTTGATGATTCTTGTATTCCAACCATATCTAGACTCCTTTATTATGAATTTTAATGATAATATTGTGGTATATCATAGAGTCGTGAGTAGCATACGCAAAACCTTTGGATTGTAATACTGAGATTCAGAGAGATCATAGGTTATATGCCAAATTTTCAAAATGTGAGTTTTGTCTTAAATCTATGACTTTCCTAGGGTATGTGGTGTCCAAAGAGGGTATTATTGTGGATTCAACTAAGATTGAGGCTATTCCTGGCTGGCATAGGCCTACTTTAGTGTCACAAATTTGGAGCTGTAACTTCCCTCATGTTTATAGGCTTGGAAAACTGAAGGTTAGGGAAATTTATGATGGTTTGACCCAACAAGCCAGTTTATGACCCATAAATACAACTACGGGTCATAGGTGGTCTCGTGGAAAGTTCCTAGGAAAAATGGGAAATTAAATATTTTTGGAAGCTGAATTATGTGATACCAAACGAGCTGTAGAAGTACTCACGACCCGTAAGTTGGTCTCGTAGGAGGATGTCTCGAGGAACCAAAAATTTGTCTAAGTTTGGAACTATGTTACAAAAGGACTCATGGCCCATAAGTGGATCTATGAGTCGTATTGCATGTTCATGGCTTAAAAAGCTACAATTTTAGTATCTCAACTTTTGTGACACCCTGATCCATGAGGCATGGTACGGACTGTAGGTGCATTCACAACTCGTCGAAGGAGTTTCGTGGACGGCTTCGACAATCCCCGTCTATCTTGGACGTGACTTTGGTATTCCCTAATCCCATTAAACGCAGAATTGGTCGTGGGGCAATCTTCTTTTTTAGCTCCCGCTATTTAATGAAGGGTATTTTTGATATTTTCAATCGACCTAAGTCCTGAACTATGTTGTTTTGGCTATCCTAACTACCCTAACTGCCCTAACATCTATAAAGTCCTATTCCTAATTCATTCAAAGCTTTTAATTCCCAAATTTTCTCTCAAGGATCTCAATATTTCTCTCTCTAAGTCAAGGGTTCTATTTAAGCTAAAGCTTGAAAGTTTGATTAAGGATTTTCTACATTTTATTCTTTAACTCTAAGGTTCGGCTTGAGTTATGTAGGGTTTCATTCATGTATTAGTTTCATCCATGAAGCCAATCCAACACTTTTCATTTTATAAAAGAATTCATGATAATTTCTATGGGCTTTTAAGCTATGATTCCTCATATGTGGATTATGATTCCTATATGATGATTATGACTAATTATGCATGAATTATGATGAATTTCATGATGTATATAATTTTCTAGAAAAAGTATATGGTTTCAAAGTATGCATGGTTGGAACTTAATGATTTGATGTGGGTTCCTTTGTGAACGATCTAATTTGATTTAAATTGCATGTTTTGTATATGAATTCTACTCAATTGTGTAATTTGAGTCAAATGTTTATGAGCCCATATGTAGCCTAGTCTCCTATGATAATGCATTGAATTTCCATACCTATGATTTCAAGAATAAAAAGAATGTTTTAAAAAATGATGATGATACTATGACAATGATGGTGTTATGAAAGATATAATGATGTTACAATAAAGAGGGTGATGAAACCCTAACGTTTGTGATGATGTTAATGTGGGAATGTCTACCCACACTATGATGATAGTAAAGTAGATGGATTGTTCTTATGATATGAAGTTTTTATGAAAGTTATGATAATTATTTATGAATTATAAAAGCACAATTTCAATATAGTCTGAACTATGTTGAAAGCTATGTATATGCATGATTTATGTATTCCATGAGATGTGACTTATCACCGAGTGGACTTGTGTGAGCGGGACTATCCCAAGGGTCCTTATATAAATCCTCAAGTCCCATAACTATATGATACTATAGGAATGATGTTTCTATTTTATGCCTTAAAGGTTTGCTATTGGATCCAATTGGCTTCTCTGATTGACACTCACCATGCTAGGATAGAGTTTAAAAGGTGGGGTCAAATGACGGTTCTCACCATTCTAGGATAGAGCCTATAGCGCGAGGATCGATTCTACCTTGGCAAATTAGACTCCTCTAGACTTGAAGTAGAGAGAACATCAAGATTCTATGTAATAGTCCTTTTTTTCTTATATGTCAGTTATGGTCTTATTACCACACACGTAATGTGAAGCTATGAATGAATTTTATGATGCTTCTCCTCATGATTTTAAAGTTGCATGATCATACATATTGTGTCCTTATCGTATTGATTTTGATTTTTCATATTGTTATTATTGTGATGTCTTTTGATTCATGACATACCTATATACTTAGTACATTCCATGTGCAAACAAGCACTTCTTTGCTGACATGATCTATACATGTAAGGACAAATGATGAGGTGACCATTCCATTTCATTGCTGGATTTAGATCTTGAGATTGAAGACTTGTTGGTGAATTCCCATGCTTCGGGAACAAGCCCTTATGATATTTTCCTTTATGTTGATACTTAAATCACTTTTATTCTTTTGATGAATGTCTTGAGGGTGAACTAGTGAGCTATGTGGTAGTCCCAGCCAAGATCTATGACGTAGAGGTATGATTGGACCTTAATGCATTGATGTATTCCCCCTTGATATAGTGTCAAAATATAACACTTTTGATGCTTAAAACTTGGAATTTTGTGGGTTCTCAATGCGATTTATAGTAGATTTGATGTGTTTTTATATTTGTTTTGCAGGATTACAGGGTTGGCACAATTTTTGGGCTAAGTGTGCAGAATTTGCTGAAGCAGAGGTTCCACAAAACCCTTTACTGGCCGTAGAGAATTTTAAGGGCCGTAAAGATGGTTTTGTAGAAAATTCCAATGAAGGGCAAATTTCTGAAGTTATGTCTACAAATATGCAGACGAGCTGTTGACTTGGTGTCATGCCGTGAGGATCAGAAAGTGGGAAGTTGTTGAAAAGTCATCAGAAGAAACCCCCCACGGGCTGTAAAACTTTATATGGGCCCTAGAAGGTGTCATAGAAGTCATCCCCAGATTTAAAGAAGCAATCCACAAAAGCCTGACTACCGTCCGTAAATTGTTATACGGACCGTAGAATGTATCGTAGAGTCTACCGACCCAGTTATCCTATTCTATTTTCATTTTGTATTTTAAACACTATAAATAGGTTTTTTGGTTATTTAACAAAGAGAACAAGAGAGGGACGTAAGAGAACATTAAAGAGTTTTAGAAACACGTGTAAAACTTTATTTCATCTTTTAATTTCAACCTTGTGATTCTTGTTGAAGAGTTCGGATTTCTTGTGCTTAATTCTCTTGTGTAAGTGCTCAATAATGCCATTTAAATTCACTTGTCTTGCTATTACACTGATCATGAGTAGCTAAATCCATAACTAGGGTTGTGGGAACCATGAAGAACTAATAAGGTAAAACTGAATAATTTGCAATCCTTGAAAAGTGTACATGCATGTACTAATTAATTCTTTTCGTATTGAATTCTTTCTAATGGTGGCAAACGTTAGAACTTGCCTAGTGTTACTGACTTGATCCATGTAGTAATTAATAGGAAAAGAGATTAATTAACAGGATTCAATTGATGTTTCTCGTCTAAACGATTGAACTGGGCCAATGGGAGGTTGTACTAGAACAATAGGTAAGGGTTAGTAATGTCACTCTGTGGAGATGGACCAAATCACGTAGTTGTCACCTGGGCCAAAGGGTTTGGTGAACTTAACTTACCATTCTGCATGCTACACACTATAAAGGAATTCGATTATTTAATAATACTGAGTTAGAGAATCATGGAAAATACAATACCCTAGTTACTCTTCATACTGGTTTAATACGTCTTATTTTAGGATGACTTTTTAGAGTTATCACAACCCTTCGGGGAGGTAAGTTGGTTAATAAACTTGAGTTGCATTGAATACTTCTAACTCTACTATATTCCCTGTGGGATTCGACCCAAACCTTGGTTAGATTATATATCTTGACAACGACTGTTTTAGCGCAAAAAAGGAGGTGCTGAAGGGCGACATTCAGATTTTTGTGCCATTGCTGGGAAATACAACTAGACTTATCTGATTCATCTAATTTAGGAATTAATCCTTATTTCCCTCATTTGATGTTTTTTATTATCATTTTTATATTTCAGGGTACAAGTGTAGTGTATGCCCAATATACGAAGTCGAGGTATTCCCTTGACTTTGTTTGACCTAAAGATCCAGAGAAGACTAAGAAGGATGACCCACGATAATGCAAACAATGCGACAAATGCAGCTCCGAACCAGAATGAGAATGCGAATAATGACAACCTATCTCCTCTTGAGGATATTACTCCACAACCATAGGACTTCAATGCCAAATCTTATTAGTGGAACCAATATAAGTTGAATCCTATGGCTATGGAGGTTACTGGAGCCATTATGTTACCGCCACTAACGGCTGACACAAAGTTGGTGGTCTCAAGTGGGTTGCTTCAGATGCTACAAAATCGTGAATTTTTTGCGGTCTACCATAAGAGGATCTACACAACATTGCATTTGTGTGCAAGAGTGTAATGGGAACACAAAATCTATCTATGGATGCTATGGGATTTCGTGTTTTCTCATTATCTCTAAAAGGAAATGCAACTCTATGGTTATTCGAGCTCTCACAAAGTTTGATCACCAGTTGAGATGAGTTGCAAAAGGCCTTTTTAGAGAGGCACTTCCCGAGATCAAAGAATATGAAGTTGAAAGATCAAATCGAAAACTTTGAGCAACTTTTGGGTGACTCGATCAATACTACATGGGAGTTATTCACTAAGTGCTTTAGGAGTGTCCGGACCACAAAAGTGTTGATGATGCCTTCGTAGAGATCTTCTATCGTGCCCTGGATGAGAATAGTCAAGCATATGTTGGTACCATCATAGGGGGCATATTCTTGGATGAACCATTTACAAGGATTGCTGAGAGGATGGAAAGGGTGGTCAACACAAATCGTGTTTGGGGGAAACGAGACAAGTCATCTACAAAAAGTGCATGCGTTGTCAGTATTGGTTCAGAGCACGCTAAAATAAATGAGGAGATTATGCAAGAGCTTGCTCGAATCTATACAGGTACGGAGGTGATGATGAAATAGAATCAGGAACGAGTTAATGCAATTGTTCATCAACCTCCATGAGCAATCATGTACGAGGATCCCTACTATGAAGACACTTGTTTCATTGCTGATCAGACAGAGGGTTTCAAGAGCAACTCCTAAGGATCCAATCAAGACTATGTGCACCAAGGTCAAGGAAACCAAGGTCGAAACTAGAACAGAGAAAGTGCTTTCAGAGACAACCGTAGAGGTTATTATGATATGAATCATGGCCAAGATAGAGATATAGATTGGGGCCGCAGAGATGGCTACAAAAATAGTCCTATATAGATTGGGGCCGCAGAGATGGCTACAAAAATAGTCCTTATATGCAACCACACAATCATGATACCGGTGTAAGTTGTTATAGAGTTGAGGAGATATTTGGCCGCCTGTTGAAGAAAGCTAAGACACAAGATGAGACCTTGAAGCGGATGAAGTCTGGTATCTCCAACATAAATCAAAAAATCGAGTCTTATTCTGTTGCTATCAAACAGCTTGAGCAACATTTTGGTTAAGTGTCAACTCAACTCAACCATTATCAGAGAGGTACACTGCCTAGCAACATAGTTCAGAACCGAAAGAATGAAGCGCAGTGCATGGCGGTTACTACTTGTGGTGGCAAGAGTACCATTGAACCTCCCATGCCAGTGGATGATGATGATATTTGAGAGGAGACCATTGAGATCAAGGATGTTGACACTGGAGATGATCGTGTCAAGGATGGAGTGAGTGATGCTGCAGAGGCGCCACAGAAGCTGAAGCCCATTCCTAGACCTCCTCCTCCCTTCCCTCAAAGAATTAAAAAGAAGGAGGAGGAGGACAAGTTCAAACATTTTCTCTCCATGCTAAAACAACTCTCCATTAACATCCCTCTTATTGAGGCATTAGAGAAGATGCCAAGAGCTTCAACATTGCACTGCAATTCCCACAAGGTTCTTATTGCAAAAGCAAGAAGATCCTGACGCTTTCTCTACTCCCTGCACTATTGGAGATGTTTAGTTCGCAAAAGCATTGAGTGATCTTTGTGCCAACATAAATCTAATGCCTTTTGTGGTCTTCAAGAAGCTAGGACTGGGAGCTCCTACTCTAATGAGCATGCGGTTGTTGATGGCTGGCCTCATAGTGAAGAAACCTATAGGGATACTCTATGATGTACTTGTCAAAGTTGAAAATTCATATTCCCCGCTGACTTTGTGAACCTAGACTATGAAGTCAACTTTAAGGTCCCAATCATCTTGGTAAGGCTCTTCCTAGCCACTGGTCAAGCATTAGTGGATATGGAAGTTGGCTAACTCAGGTTAGATTGAATGATGAAGAAGTTATCTTCAATATCTATCAGTTAATGAAGAGGCCAGATGACCTGAAAAAGGATATTTAGACACTTGGTGAAGTCTGAGTAACCAAGTTTCCAAGTCTTGCTATGACAACAAATCAGGCACTACTTGGGAGGCAACCCAAGATATTTGATGTGATAGTTATAGTTGTGTTTTGTTTTTAGCTTTTGGACTTGTAGGTAGTATAATTTTTCACATTTTAGTTGTAATTTTGGACATTGGACTTGTTGCATATAGGGTAATAGTGTTTTCTATGAAGAATGTGCAGGTACGTGACTGAGTCAGCCATATTTGTTTGAAAAGGCATCAAGAAGTGCTTCTACCATTGGTTCTACGGGCCGTATGTTAATCTACGACCTATAGACCATCTCGTAGAACACTTCTAGTGGGAAAAAGGGTATTCACTCAAGTCATGAGCCTACTTTATTGTCCATAAATGAAACTACGGGCCGTGAATGGGGCACGTGGACCCCAGGTAATTTTTTTTGATTAATTGACTAACTATTGAGGTTTCTATGACCATCTCTATGAGTCATATCCAATTCTATGACTTGTAAATTGGTCCGTGAAACCCAGTCCCCAAAACTAGGGTTTGGACATTCTACGAAACCATGATTACGAGCCATAAAATTCCCTATAGCTCGTAATCGGGGTCTAGTAGAGTCTGCGCCCATTAGTTTTGACTGACCTGATCAAAATATAAATAATGGGGTCAAATTATTTTGACTGCTTTCTTCCTTGAAATTACATGTCAAACCCGGCGACCCCTTCCCTTCTTCCTCCGACCACCAGCGATCAACCATCCTACTGTTTTTCGGCCAACTTTCTAGCAACCCTAAGGTTCCACCTCTTTGATTCCTCCTTCAATTTCTACATCTTTGTCATTCAATTTGGTAAGTTCTCAATCTTAAAAAACCCTTTTAATTACAAAGAATTGTATGATCTGGTTGAAATTAATTGATGGGTATGGTAATTCGATGCATGAACCCATGTATGCCATTGACGTGTTTAAAAATTGATTATGAAAATTAGGTGCCAATGTGTAAAAGCTGGAAATTTAGGTGTATGGCATTGTCTTTGTGTTTGAAAGATGTGTTTGAAAACAACGTGGTCACATACTATTTGAATTGAATTGATTATGTGTATGAAAATTTGGTGTGGGATGGCATGTGTGTGTAATTTGATGCTAATTCATTCAAACGGGGTCAGTTGGTTTGGTAAAACATGTGAAATGATATTCGATGGGGGTGTGTGATGAGATTTGCATATGGGGTGTTAGGAATTTGATATGAGTCATGTGAGGTGTGTGTGTAATGCTTTGATACCGAACATTGTTGTTGAAAATGTCATATGGGGTCCGTATTGATAGACTTAGAAACTCAGGTCACTGGGTTTCTGATCTATGAGAGTCTTTTACGGCCCGTGGAAATTTTCACGAGATGTAATTGCCCCTCGTATGAAAATCTAGAAACATGAAATTTTTGAGAATCTATCAGACAAGACCTTCTATGAGTCATAGAATATTTTACAACTCGTAGACGGGTCTCGTAGATTCCTTCTTATAAAAGCTTAAACACTGGAATACATCTATGACTCAGTCTATGACTTGTAGCTTCTTCTACAATTCATACCTGGTCTCATAGATGCCATTCCAGTAAGCAAAATTTATGGACACTATTTCTACAAGAGCCTTTTATGGCTCGTAGTTTTCACTATGGCCCATAGAAGTGCCTTCGCAGTCCTTTCTGTAGCCTAGTAAGATTTAAACTTGCTTTTCATTTCTTGACTTGTGGGGCTAACTGTGCTTGTTAAATAAGTATGTTTCAAGTACTATAGCCCTAAAGCCGAGATTGAGGATATTCGATCCATACAGAAGAGGCTCAAGGATGAGACCTCGATGAAGCTGGATATTCCCAAGGTTAGTGGATCAATTGAGGAGCTTGGTATTCAACCTGACCCAGATTCTAATAGACCACAAACATGGGCTGCCACCAGAGTTGGGCAAGCCCAGACCTAAGCTATTGTTGTTCGCACTAACCACTCTGACGAGGGTGGCAACAACAGTAGTAGCTCCATTCATATAACTCCATCCAGGGAGGAGTTAGGATCCGACGATTAGTCAGAGATAGAGTCCTCTTCCGCACCACCTCAGACATTACCATTACCTCTAGTCACTCTTACTAGTTGGTGGTATGTTGAGGGCATGCCGGATATCTACACAAAGGGTGTACAAAGAAATGAGTGGGGTAAACCAGCCGGCTCCATTTTTGAGGAGGCCCCGATCATTTCCTTCAGACTAGACAGTGTCCCCGATCTCCAGGATACTATTAGCGGGCTCTAGTGGCTGACCAAAGCACCAGGAAGTACTGCTCGACCATGGTTTGGGAGTTCTATACATTCTACGCCGCTAAAGTACTCAGCACTCTTCCCAAGGAAAAGAAGCCCCACACTCAGTCCAGACTGATATACACTAGAGGGAGGGGCCGACATGTGGACATTTCGAAGACTACCACCCATTGTATGCTATTCGGGCCTGAGTTCCTAGCCCTCAAATCCACAATAGAGTACGACTGCAAATTGGGGCTGACCAGGGACAAGGGTATGATGAGATACCAGAGCCATAGAGACATCTTGATGAGATGGGTGGTGGCACAAAAAGAAGATCAGGGCCTAGACCTTGCATGGATAGCCACCTCATGAGAGCCTATTGTGAAGGCCTCTCTTAGCTTCCGCGCCAAATTTCAGTGGGCCATTGTGAGGTCAAGAATCCAGCTGATGCTTGCAGATAACATCTTGACGGTGGACCATGCTGTTCTAGTTGCCAGCATCTTGGCTGGCTATCAGATAGACTGGGCCAGCTTCATCGTACATCAGATCCACGAGGTGGCCTTAAAGAGGTCTACCTCCATCCCCTTTTTTTGCTTGATCTACAAACTTTGTTTAGAGTCGGGGGTGGAGAGTCTACATCAATTGGACTCACTAATTGAGGTTCAGTGCACTATAGATGCTAGCCCGATCAAGGCTAAGGACAATCCGGTGGCACTTCGCGAGCGTCGCCCCAGCCAGCTCAGATGTTAGAGATGTTCGCAGCTGAGCCACCATCAGAGGTTTCACCCACCACCACTGCTACTGCTACTACCAAGGAGAGGCCCCCACAGACTAATATAGATCTGGAGAGGGAGCCCACTACTACTACTCCTACACAATAGGCCATTCATACACCAACATCACCCACGGGCATAGTTTATGTGTTAGCAGCATGCATTTAGGCCATGGCGCAACGACTGACCCACACTGAGTTCCAGTTGACTCATTTACTTCAGCAGACCAGGCCCTGGGTCTGCGAGGTGATTATAGAGTCCGAGGGATACATGCAGGCATTCATGGTCGCTACTATTCAAGACCGACATTTAGCCGTGGATGCCCATATTGATGCTTTGAGTTGCACATCCAGTTGATCCTAAGTATAACACGACCAACAAATGTGACAGCCTTACAGATGGAGATCCAGTAGCTCGGGGCCAACATGATAACAACTTTGGCCACATTGGTGGCATTCCCACAAAGTGCACCCCCGATGCCGGTAGTGGATTTATTTGCTCTCAAGGATCCTTCAAAGCCTTTCTATGGGAAAAGTCCCCATACTAATGATGATTTAGATGTAGTGTGGTGGAATGCAGGGCTGATAGAGGCGTAAGAGCTAGAGCTTCTAATGAGGCAATGGAGGCAGGAGAAGGAGATGAGGCAGGCTCGAGAGCTTAAGTGAGTAAGAAGGGCTGGCCCCTCCTGCCATGGTTCTACTACTAAGGAGGCCACCAAGAAGGTTGAGGGTGTCTAGACTCAGCCAGACATCGAGCTTAGGCGCCCAAGTATGTCATTTTGACCCTTTATGTTATTTTGCACTTTTGGTATGCATTGAGGACAATGCGCCTCTTTTTCGATGGGGTATGGGCAGTTATACACCTCAGTGAGGTCTGAGTAGCCTTTGCCGATAACTATCCCAAATTTTGAATCCTAAAGGTTTTCTTGCTTGTGTTCTTTTTCCCCATGGACACTTAATTTTTGTTGACCCAGCATTTTTAGGATGTGTAGGTAGTATTAGTAATACATAGTACTAATATCTATAACATATATGTGTTTTTGTGCTTTTGTGTGAAAATTGATACCCACCAAAATTTTGTTCGTTAGGCTAGATAGCAATCATGCATGTTTAAATGTGTCAACAACGCTTGTTCTAATAAGTGAGAATAAAATTAAGATGAAATGCATGATCTGAGAGTCTGTGTTGATAGTGTAATCCGTGCCATGTTAGTGTGAGCTTACTTTGCAAATTTATGTATTCTGTTTCAATTCAAAACTTACCTTGTTATTCTGACTTAAACTATAGGTTAGTTGGTTAGGAAAGGATCTTAAGCCATTGTTCATAATAGTCCAATTAGCCTAAATAACCAACCAAATGTGTGAAAAGTCCCTTGATCCCAATATTTGAGCCTTACATGTACGTTTTCTTTGTCAAAACCTAAGTGACCTAGCCTTCTTAGATGTAAAATCTTGAAATTGGCCTTGGTCCTTCCTTGAGCATTCTGCACCTTGACTAAGGCAAAAAGCCTAAATTGAGGGTTGCTACCAAAAGTGGCCCTAGTTCCTAAGTTGGATATTGTGTAGCTTGACTCAAGCCAAAAGCCTAAGTTGAGGGTGACTGGTGTAAGGGTAAACACAAAATGAGGGGTAAAATTAGTTATACTTAGAAAAGGAGAAAAATTGTGTACTAGTGCAGGAAAAATGAGTGATGCCTTAGCAATGAACTAAAAAGAAAAATATTGTGAAAATACAAGGCGAAAAGCTGAAAAATGAGAATAAGGCACCCAGAAAAGCTTGAAATAGGAGAAAGGGCGAATGAGATGAAAAATAATAGTGTTGGTAGGGCTAAAATTTATGCAGTGTCAAGGAGGGATTTAGTCACTATGTTCCCAAAACATCATACCAAAGCCCCCTGAGCCTACGTTACAAGCCAGTAAAGCAATAAACTGATCCTAGTCCAAGTAGTTAAAGATCATAATCATGAGTATAGGGGCAAGCATATGGTATTGAGCATGGTATTTAAATGTCTTTTTTGAGAGTGAGTGATTTTCAATAGTCCCAAGATTATACTTGAAAGTAGCATTGTGAGTAAGATATGGGACTTTATTCTGTGAGGGCACTTGCATTGCATTGTAAACATTAGACTAAGTTAGTGGTTGTGGCTTGTTGATAATTACCTTGCTTATCATAGTTGTACTGTGACATGTATTGATCTGTGTTGGTTTGCTTACTAGTTGTCTAAGGCATTTTTTAAGTGGTGTGGGTATCTGTGATTGAGTTCGGTGTGATGTATGCCATAAGATTGAGGTCTGTGTGTTACTGTGCTGCTTATGTAGATTGAGGCAGTCTCTTGAGGACAAACAACAATTTTAAGTTGAGGGTGTTGATGTGCTATCAAAATACAACACTTTTGATGCTTAAAACTTAGAAATTTGTGTGTTCTCAAAGCGATGTTAGTTGGTTTTATGTGTTTTTGTGTTATATTTGCAGGAGTCAAGGGTTGACCTTAATTTTGGTAAGAAATACAAAAGTTGCTGATTTTTGAAGTAGCACGAAACCCTTTACGGCTATTGGCCGTTCTACGGGTTGTAGAGTGGTTTCGTGGACAATTTTAGTGAGGGGCTGATTTTCTGAAGTTGGTTCTATGAACATGCAGATAAGTCGTGGAATGATTTACGATTCATAAAACATGGTTTGAACCTTGAGGATCAGAGATTGGGACAGAAGATTCACAAGATGAAACCCCCTACGAGACATAAAACACTTTACGGGTCATAGAGGGTGTGTCGTAGACTTGAAGCCCAGAATTCCAGCAGCTTTGTATGAGACCCTGATTACAAGCGGTGGAATGCAATACATACTATAAACCAGTTAGTGAGTTGTGCCGACCCAACTATCCTATTTTGTTAAGGACATGTATTTTAAATATTATAAATAGGTGTTTAGGTTATTTTTGAGAAGTGTTCGCATAGTACACAAAAAAACTCAATAATTAGAGAGAGAAAATTGGAGAATATTGAGAACACTTGTACTTTGATTTCATCTTTAATCTTGTGATTCTCTGTGAAGTTGGATTTCTTTATTGTTAATTCAATTATGTAAGTGCTCAATTCTGTTGTTCTAATTCATAAGTCTTGCATCTATGAAAGGTATGAGTAGCTAAATCCACAACTAGGGTTATGGGAACTGTGAAGAAATAACAAGGTAAAACCAGATGATTTATAATTCTTGAAAGTGTGCATGCATGTATTAATTAACTCTCTTTATTTTGCATGTTTTTTAGTGGTGGCCAACATTAGAACCCGCCTAGTGTTACTAAATGGACCAAGGTAGTAATGAATAGGAAAAGAGGTTAATTAACAGGATCCGATTGATGTGTTCTTGTCTAATCAACCAAACTGGGCGAAGAGGAGGTTGTACAGGGACTAATAGGTAAGGTTTAGTAATGCACACTATGGAGATGGGCCAAGTCACATATTGAAATTCGCCTCTCACCTTTGATGAAAGGGCTTAGTGAACTTAACTTACCATGCTGCATGCTACACACTAGAAGAGAATTAGGCCATCTAGTGATACTAAGTCAGGGAAGCATGGGGAACACAGTACCTTAGGTTCTCTCCATATTGATTTCACTCTTGTTTAAGTTAGTTTTATTTCTCCATTGATTATTGCAACCCCCTCCCCCCGATGGAAGTAAGTCGGTTAACTACTCTGATTACAGTCATTGAATTCTCTTGAGTCTATGTATTTCCTTGGGTTTGACGTTGACCTTGGTTAGGTTTCATTTCCTAACAACGATTGGTTTATCCTTAAAAAGGAGTGTAACATGGGTGACATAAAGATTTTGGCACCGTAGCCTGGGAATACAGCTAGACTTGGTCAATTTATAGTGATTTGGGTGTTAGTCCTTATTTCCCACATTTTATGTTTTTTGTAGTTTTTGTTTCCTTTGCAAGGTGTAAGTGCCCAATACACAAAGTTAAGGCAGACCCTTGGCTCCCTTTATCCCAGAGATCTAGAAAATGTTGAGAAGAATGGCCCAATATAATGTTAATAACACGGCTAATGCACCTCCGAATAGGGACGAGAATGAAAATATTAACCATGAGAACCTACCTCCTCCTAAGGCTATCGTTTCACAACCACAGGATTTCAACACTAATGCTTATCAATGGAATTAATGCAGGCTAAGTTCTATGGCTATGGAGGTGACTTGAGCCTTTGTGTTTCCACCTCTACCAGCAGACACAAAGTTCGTAGTCTCGAGTGGGTTGCTTCAAATGCTGCAAAAGCGTGAGCTATTTGCGAGCTTACCATTGGAGGATCCTTATAGCAATCTACACTATGTTGCATTTGTCTGTAAGAGTGTGATGGGAACACAAAATCTATCTATGGATGCTATTGGATTTCGCGTCTTCCCATTATCTCTTACTGGCAATGCAACATTGTGGCTATCGGAGCTCCCACAGAGTTCGATCACAAGTTGGGCAGAATTATAGAAGGCCTTTTTGGAGAGGTACTTCCCTAGATCGAAGAAGCTCAAGTTGAAAGACTAGATCAACAACTTTGAGCAACTTCCTAGTTATTGGATTTGCACTACTTGGGAGCGGTTCACCAAATCCTTGAGGAGTATCCTAAACCACACGATAGATGATGATGCCTTGGTGGAGATCTTCTACTATGCCCTTGATGAGAATAGTAAGGCTTGCGCTGACACTATCATGGAGGGCATGTTCTCAGATCATCTATTCGCAAGGATAGTAGAACGGATGGAGAGAGTGGTCAAGACTAATTGTACAGGGGGGCATATGGCCAAAGCATCTACCAAAGGTTCGTTCACTGTCAGTGTTGGTCCAAAGTAAGCAAAGATCAATGAAGAAATTATGCAAGAGCTTGCCCGAATCCGTACATGTATGAAGGCGATGATGAAGCAGAACCAGGAGCAAGTCAATGCAATGGTTCATCAACCTCCATGTGCACCCATGTATGATGAGCATTATTATGCGAAGGACACATGTTTTGTTGTTGATCAGACAGGGTGATTCTAGACCAATGCCCAAGGGTCAAACCAAGAATATTGGTGCCAAGGTTAAGGAAACCAAGGTTGGAATTTCAACAGAGATGGAGGTTTCAGGGACAACTGCGGAGGATACTAAGATCGGAATAGGGGTCTAGAGAGAGATACAGATTGGGATCATAGAGATAGCTTCAGAAATAGTCCCTATGTGCAACCACGTAACGGGCATATAGATTCAAGTGCTTCACGGGTTAAGGAGATGTTTGACCGCCTGTTGAAGAAAGCTGAGAGACAGGATGAGACTATAAGGGGTATGAAATCAAATATTTCAAGCATTAATCAAAAAATTGAGTCTCATTTTGTGGCAATCAAACAGCTGGAACAACAGTTTGGTTAAGTGTCGACTAAACTCAATTAGCGTCATAGGGGTACACTACCAAGAAACACAATTCATAATCCTAAGAATGAATGACAATGTATGACAGTTACTACTCGTGATGGCAAGAACACCATTGATCCTCCCATTCCATTCGATGAGGATGATGTTCGAGAGGAGATAGTTGCAACCAAGGATGTAGACACAACAGATGATCATGGCAAGGATGGGGTGAGTGAAACAACTAATGTGCCACAGACGGTGAAACCCATTCCTAGGCCTTCTCCTTTCTTCCCTCAAAGAATCAAAAAGAGGGAAGAGGAAGACAAGTTCAAGTACTTTCTCTCTATGCCAAAACAACTCCTCCATCAACATACCTCTCATTGAGGCATTAGAGAAGATGCCCGAGTATGCAAAGTACATGAAGGACTTAGTTACTAAAAAGCACACTGTGAGTCAGGAGCTCTCCAAGAGCTTCAACATTGCAGTGCTATTACTACAAGGTCCTTGGTTCAGAAGTGAGAAGATCCCAGTGCTTTTACCATACATTGTATGATAGGAGTTGTGGAACTCGAAAGGGGCACGATGTGATCTAGGTGCTAACATTCATTCCATGCCCCTTGTGGTCTACAAAAAGCTAGGATTGGTAGCCCCAATTCCGATGAGCATGCGAGTATTGATGGTTGACCGCTCAGTGAAGAAGCCTATGTGGATATTATAATATATGCTGCTCATAGTTGAAAAGTTGAAATTCCTCGCGGACTTTGTGATCCTAGATTGCAAAGTTCACTTCGATGTCCAAATAATCCTTGGAAGATCATTTCTAGCCACTGGGCAAGCATTAATGGATATGGAAGCTGGTTAACTCAGGTTCAAATTGAACGATGAAGAAGTGGCCTTCAATATCTGCCAGACCAGGAAGCGGGTAGATGATTTAAAGAATGAAGTTTGGGTAATTGGTGAAGTTTGAGTAACTAATTTGTCCAAGTCGTGTTGCGACAATAAATCACGCGCTACTTGAGAGGCAACCTAAGGTCTTTGATGTAATAGTGTAGTTGTAGCTTTATTTTCAGTTTTGGAGTCAAAGGTAGTTCATTTTCATGTAATTTTGAACACTGGGCTTGTTGCATATAGGGTAACAGTGTGTTCTATGAAGAATATGCAGGTACGTCGCTAAGTTAGCCATTTTTGGCTGAAAAGAGCACCAGGACATGTCTCTACTAATGGTTCCACAAGTTATACAACACTTTACAACCCATCCACCATCTCGTAGAGATTTCTAGTGAGCAAAAAGTTGTGAACTCCAGTCTACGAGCCAACTTTATGATCTGTAGATAAAACTACCGGTCATGAATGGGGCTCGTGGACCCATGGTAAGTTTTCTGTAAATTTACCAAGTTTTGGGGTTTCTACGACCAACTCTACGAGTTGTACATCATTCTACGGCTCGTAGATAGGTCTGTGAAACCCAGGCCTGAAATCTAGGGTTTGGATATTCTACGAAACCATAGTTTACGAGCCGTAAAATACTTTACGGCCCGTAATTGGGGTCCATAGAGTCCAGGTCCATTAGACTTCAGTTGAACCATTCAAGGTATAAACAATGGGGACAAATTATTTTGACCGCATTTCAAACCTAATTTACAAATATACCCAGCCAACCTCACCGCCAAGAAATTTTGACCGCCGATGATGACCATACCCCCGTTTTACAACAATATTTTTTGGTGACTTAGGGTTTTAGTGCCGCTTCACCTACTTCATATTCTGCAAGTTAGTCACATAACTTTTTGAGTTTTCGATTGATTAAAAACCTTTAATTTGCCTATTTTTGTATGATTGAATTAGAAATTATGTTGAGAATAGTAGTTTAGACAACAAAACCATGTGTGAAATTTGAATTATAGTTGCCCATGTTTGAATACTTGTCTAAGTCAAGAATTTGGTATCGTTTCCTTGATAGCATGATTTGAATAAGATGTTTGGCGCCTATTGAATCACCCGCCATGTGGGATAAATTGAATTTTGTGTGTAATTTGGTGGGTGATGACATAGGTGCATAATTTTGTTGTGCCATGTTCATACGTTGTCAAGAAGGTTTGGGGAAACATGCTTAATCATTTTTGATGGGGTATAAACATTGAATAACATGTTGGGGTCTTGGTTGTGGTCCTAAAATCATGTGGGTGTGTGTATTTCTACTTCAATGCTGTTAGAACAAATTTGAAAAAGTCGTATGGTGTACGTCGTGATGGCTTGGAACCTTAGGTAACTGAGTTTCTTGTCTAGGAGTGGCTTTTACGACCCATGGAACATACCATGAGTCCTAATTGCCGTTCATACAAGATTCCAAAAACTTAGAGGTTTTGAGTATCCATTAGACGTGACCTTCTACGAGTCTTAGGATAGTTTATGGCTTGAAGACAGGTCTTGTAGACCGTTGCTTGGAATAATTCAGACACTTGAACTTTCTACGATTTAGTCCACCACTCATAAACCATTTTACGAGTCGTACCTGGTCATATAGACTTTTCTAATGTCCAATATTATTGTGACCACTATTTCACGGGAGCTCTCTATGACTCATAGTATCCACTACGACCCATAAAGATACTTTTGTAGACCCTTCTGCAACTTTGCCAAAAACTTTTTTGCGCTTTATAGATTTTATTTGTAGGGAAAACCAAGGTTCGTAAATGTTCATGTTTCAATTGCTATGGCCCCGAAAGATAGACGTGATGATCAGGGCCCTAAAGAGGAGGCTTAGAGATAAGTCTTCAGGAGATGAGCATACTCCAGCCCTAAGTGGATCATTAGAGGAGTTGGGCATCAACCTTGACTCAGAGGCTGCTAAACCTCAAACTAGAGTAGGCGCCAGAGCTGGACAGAATTAGGCTCTTATCGTCTGCACTCCCAAGTTTGATAAAAGAGGCAACAATAGGAGTGATTCCATTTAGATGACTCCATCCAGAGAGGAAACCAACTCTGAGTCATGTTCTTGAGATGCGCCAGAGATGGAGTCCTCCACATTGCATCATTCATCACCACGTGATGCTCTTACTAGCCGGTGGTGCATCGAGGGCATGCAGAAAATTTATGTTGAGGATGTGTAGCAGACGGAGTGGGCTAAGCCAACCTGCTCTAACTATGAGGAGCCTCGAGTCATCCCAGATAGACTCAACAGTGTCCCCCGTCTCACGTGGCTGACCAGATCACTTGGACGATACTCCTCGACCATGGTGAAGGAGTTTTATGCTTCATATGCATCCATGGTTCACAAGAATCTTCCCAAGGGGATGAAACCCCTTACTCAGCCTAGACTAAGTGAGACGAGAGTGAGGGGCCGCTATGTTGATATATCATAGACCACTATCCGTCGGATGTTATTTGGGCCAGAATTCCCTACCCCAAGATCCACTGCAAAATTTGTCTATAGGGTGCGGCAGATGAGGGAGCCACTGTTGATGAGGCATCCAGAGCACAGAGTCAACTTTATGAGATGAATGGCTTGTTATATTACTGAGCAGGGTCCGAAACCTGCATGGATTTCCATACACTCAGAGCCTATAGTCATGGTTTTGCTTAGATTCCCAGCCATGTTTTGGTGGGCAGTTGTTAGATCCCCCATCTGGCCGACTCTTGTTGATAACACTTTGACACCGGAGCATGTGGTACTGGTTGCCAGCATCTTGGATGGTAATGAGTTTGATTGGGCCCGCCTCATCACCGAGTAGATTCACGGGGCCGCCTTGAAAAGGTCCACCTTTATCCCTTTCCCTTGCTTGATATACAGGCTCTGTCAAGAATCAAGGGTGGAGAGCTTGCAGCAGCTGGACTCACTGATCGAGACCTAGCATACCTTGGATCCCAACCTGATCAAGGCTGAAGAGAACCCGGTGGCACTCCAGTGAGCACAACACCAGCCTGCTCCTATGCCTAAGATGTTCACCCTAGTGCCACCGCTTGAGGTTCCATAGACGACCACCGCCACTGCTGCTACAGAGGATAGGCCCCCATAGCCCGAGGTAGATGAGGAGAGGGGGCCCACTACATCTATTCTGGCACCACAGGTCTTGTTGTTGCAGGCTACTCTCGTCGGCATGGTTTACATTTCCGCCATATCTATATAGGCCATGGCTCAGAGGTTATCTCATGTTGAGTCACAATTGACTCAGCTTGTTCAGTAGATTAGGCCATGGGTCCGCCAGGTGATTTCAAACCTAGAGGGTCGCATGTGGGCATTCACGATCGCTACTGTTTAGGACCGCCTATCCACCGTGGATGCCCATATTGATGCCTTCGAGGCAAGGGTAAAATAAAGCTTGAGCAAGGTCCAACCATCAGACTTGACAGCCCTTTAGAAGGAGATCCAGTGTCTCTAAGCTGAGATGACAGCAACACTGGTAGCACCAGTTACACTACCAGAGACTACAACTTTGGTGTCGTTGATTGATCTTTTTGCTCCTATAAGCCTATGCAACCTTCCAATGGGATGAGGTCCCGCCTGGACGATGATTTTAATGCCGTGGGATTTCATGTAGGGCTTACTGAGCAAGAGGAGCTTGAGCTTGTCTTGAGGGAGTCAAGATAGGACGAGGAGACATGACAAGCTTGAGACTTTGAAGGGGTTGCTGGCCCCTCCAGATAAAGTACTACCATTGAGGAGACCACTACAAAGGTCGAGGGTGGTCAGACTCAGCCACACATCGATGCTTAGACAACAAGGTATGATTTTGACCCCTTTTTTCTTTGATTGCATGCATTAGGGACAATGTACATCTTTTTTATGGGGTGTGGACAGTTATAGGCCTTAGTGAAGTCTGAGTAGCTTAGATGTATAACTACCCCAAATTTTTATCCTGGGGTTTTCTTGCTTGGGTTCATTTTTCACATGGATATTCACTTTCTATTGAACCGACATATTTAAGATGTTTAGGTAATACTTGTAGCATATAGTACTAATACATGTGGCATATATAATGTTTTTGTTTGTAAAATGATAACCACCAAAAAGTTTGATTAATAGTGTAGCTAGTAACCATACATGTTTAGGTGTGTTGACAATGTTTGTTCTAATAAGTGAGGAGAAATTGAGATAAAAAGCATGAGCTGAGTGTCTTTTATTAATAATGTAGTTAGTGCCATGTGAATGTGAGCTTTAAAATTCTAAATTCATGTTTTGTGTGCTAATTCAAAACTTGCCGTGTTACTCTAAGTTAGACTGTAGATTAATTAGATGAGGAAAGGATCTTAGGCTATTGTCTTAAAATCCCACTTAGCCTAAATGACCAACCAAAATTTCAATGTATCCCTTGTTCCTAATGTCTGAGCCTAGCATGTACCTATTCTTTGCAAACACTAAATTAACCTAGCCTTGTTAGTTGTAAAATCCTAAAATTGGCCCTGGTCCTTCCTCAAACATTATGCACATTGACTGAGGCAAAAAGCCTAATTTAAGGATTGCTACAAACCCTGGTTCGGAGGATGGATATTGTGCACCTCAACTCAGACAAAAAGCCTAAGTTGAGGGTGGCTGGTGTAAGGATGAAACACAAAAATGAGAAGAGAGTTAGTGATACAGAGAAAATAGAAAATCATGTACCGGTGCAAGAAAAATAAGTGATTCCTTAGTTGTGAGTTAAAAAGAAAAATGAATTGCAAAATCAAGGCAAAGAGATGAAGGAATGAAAAGAAAGCACCCAAAAAAGCTTGAAATAGGAAAAAGGGAGGATAAGATGAGAATAATGAAATCAATAGAGCAAAAGTGCAGGAAAACGTAGTGCCAAGGAGGGTTGTTAGTCACTATGTTCCCAAAGTACCATACCAAAGCCCCATGAGCCTACGTTACAAGCTTAGAAAGTCCTAAAGTGATCATAGTCCGAGTAGTTGAAGATCTTAGTCATGAGTATAGAGGAAAGCCTATGGTATTAGGCATGATACATGAATATATTTTGCAAGAGTGAGTGATTTTGCACAGTCCGACAAATATGGGACTTCTTTAAGTGAGGGCACTTGCATTGCATTGTTAGCGTTAGACTTATTCAGTGACTGTGGATTGTTGATAGTACCGCACTTTTCTTAATTGTGTTGTCACATGCACTAATTTGTATTGGTTTGCTAGATGGCTATCAGATTATATTTTGAAAAAGTGGTGTGGGTATCTAAGTTTGAGATTCATGTGTTATATGCCTTTGCGTTGAGGTCTGTGTGTTATTTTATTACCTATGTAGACTAAGTCCGTCGCTTGAGGACAAACAACAATTTTAAGTTGAGGGTATTGATGTGATGTCAAAATACAACACTTTTGATACTTAAAAGTTGGAATTTTGTGTGTTCCCAATGTGATGTTAATCGATTTTATGTGTTTTTATGTTATATTTGCAGGATTCTAGGATTGGCCATGATTTTGGGAAGAAATACAAAATTTGCTAATTTTTTATGCTGCACGAGACTCTTTACGAGCCTTAGGCTATTCTACAAGTCATAGAGTGGTTTTGTGGACAATTCTAGTGAGAGGCTGATTTTCTAAAGTTGGTTTTACTAATATATAGATGAGTTGTGGAATGATTTATGGTCGTAGAACGTGGTTCGTATCCTGAGGATCAGAGATTGGGACTTTCTGAAGATTCATCAGACGAAACCTTCCTACGGGCCGTAAATTACTTTACAGGTCATAGAGGATGTATCGTAGACTTGAAATTCAGAATTCTAGTAGCTTTGTACGAGACCTCTATTACGGGCCGTGGAATGCAATACGACCCGTAAACCAGTTCATGAGGTATGCCGATCCAGCTATACAATTTTGTTTAGGACATGTATTTTACTTATTATAAATATATTTTTAGATTATTTTTTCAAAGTTTTCGCACAGTACATAGAAAATTCAGTAATTAGAGAGAGAAAATAGTGAGATTATATTGGAAAATATTGAGAACACTTGTACTTTTATTTCATCTTTAATCCTGGGATTCTCTTTGAAGTTGGATTTGCTTGTTCTTAATTCAATTGTGTAAGTGCTCTATTATGTTGTTCCAATTCATAAGTCTTGCATCTACGCAAAGTATGAGTAGCTAAATCCACAACTAGGGTTGCGGGAACTATGAAGAACTAACAAGGTTAAGCCAGATAATTCATGATTCTTTAAAAGTGTACATGCATGTAATCATTAAATCTCTTCATTTTGCATGTTTTCTAGTGGTGGCCAACATTAGAACTCGCCTAGCGTTACTGACTTGACCAAGGTAGTAATGAATAGGAAAAGAGATTAATTTAGATGATAAGATTAATATGTTCTTGTCTAATCAACCAAACTGGCCAAGGGAAGGTTAGACTGGGACTAATAGGTAAGGGTTCGCAATGCACACTATATGGGCCAAGTCACATAGTAAAATTCGCCCCTTACCATTGACCAAAGGGCTTGGTGAACTTAATTTACCGTCCTGCATGCTATAACATTAGAAGAGGATTTGATTATCTAGTGATACTAAGCTACAGAATCATAGGTAACACAATACCCTAGTTTCTCTTTATATTAATTTCACTCTTGAGTGTGTTAGTTTTATTTCTCCATTGATTACTACAACCCCCCCTCTTTGGGGAAGTAAGTTGGTTAATTACTCAAATTGTAGTCATTGAATTCTCTTGAGTCTATGTATTCCCTTGGATTCGACCTTAACCTTGGTTAGGTTCTATTTCTTGACAACGATCGTTTTATCCTAAAAAAGGAGGTGTAACTTGGGAGACATCAATCCATTTAGAACAGACAAAATTTAATGTTTGAAGCATCAAAAGTATTTTATTTTGACAACACATCAACACCCTCAACTTAAAATTGTTGCTTGTCCTCAAGCGATGGGCTCAATGGTAATAAAATAACACACACAGAGCTCAACCCAATGGCATACATCACATTAATCTCAAACTTTGATACCCATGCCACTTTTTCAAAATAGAATCAGATAGCCATCTAGTAAACTAGTATAGACTAGTACATGTGAAAACAGAACTATGACAAGTGAGGTTCTGCCAACAATCCACAATTACTAAATAAGTCTAAGGGTAACAATGCGATGCAAGTGCCCTCAGAGAAAGAAGTCTCATATTTGTCACTCAATGATGTTTTCATATATAAAATTGGGACAATGCAAAATTGCTCTCTCACAAAAGATATTCATGCATCATGCCTAACACCATAGGCTTGCCCCTACACTTATGACTAAGACCTTCAACTACTTGGACTAGGATCACTTTAGGACTTTCTAGGCTTGTAACGTAGGCTTAGGGGGCTTTGGTATGGTACTTTGGGAACATAGTGACTAATGACCCTCCTTGACACTGTGGATTCCTATACTTTCGCCCTACTGACTCTATTATTTTCATCTCATCCCACCTTTCTCCCATTTCAAGATTTTCTGGGTGCTTTCTTTTCATTCATTCAACTCTTTGCCTTGATTTTGCCATTTATTTTCCTTTTTAACTCACAACTAAGACATCACTTATTTTTCTTGAACCCAGTACATGATTTCCCTTTTTCTCTATGTTACCAACCCTCTCCCTCATTTTCGTGTTTCATCCTTACACCAGCCACCCTCAACATAGGCTTTTGACTTGAGTTGAGGTGCATAATATGCATCCTCCAAACCAGGGTCACGTTTCGTAGCCATGCTCAACTTAGTCTTTTTGCCTCATGCAAGGTGCACAATGTTCAAGGTAGAACCAAGGCTAATTTCAGGATTTTACAACTAAAAAGGCTAGGTTAATTCACGTGTTTGCAAAGAATAGGTACACGTTAGGCTCAAACATTAGGAACAAGGGATATATTGCAATTTTTGGTTGGTCATTTTAGGCTAAGTGGGCTTTTAAGAATAATGGCCTAAGATCCTTTCCTAATTTAATTAATCTACAGTCTAACTTAGAGTAACAGGGCAAGTTCTGAATTAGCACGCAACACGTGAATTTAGTAATTTAAAGCTCACACTCACATGTCATTAACTATATTATTAACAAAAGACTCTCAGATCATACTTTTTATTTCAAATTCTCCTAACGTATCAGAACAAACATTGTCAACACACTTAAACATGCATTACTAGCTAAACTACTATACAAAAAACTTTTTGGTGGGTATCTTTTTTCAAACAAAACACAAAAACATGTTATATGCCACATGTATTAGTACTTTAAGCTAAAAATATTACCTACACATCCTAAACGTGCTGGTTCAACAAGAAGTAAATATCCATGGGAAAAAAGAACACAGTCAAGAAAACCCCAGGATAAAAAATTAGGGTAGATATGGACCCAAGCTACTCAAACTTCACTGAGGCCCTTAACTATCCATACCCTATCGAAAAAATGTGCATTGTCCTAAATACACACAATCAAAGCAAAACAAAAAGGGGTCAAAAATCATACCTAGGTTCCTAAGCGCCGGTCTCAACCTTGGGTTGCCTCCCAAGCAACTCCTGATTTATTATCGCGACACGACTTGGACAACTTGGTTACTCAGACTTCACCAAGTGTCCATGCTTCCACTTTTTTTTCCACCTTGAACTTATGAATTTTAACCCTAATTTCTTTTCTAATTTTTTATTATGCTCAAAGGGTGGTAGTATAAAAATAAGAAGAACAAACAATAGAGATCGCATGTGAAACTTTTTGGCCATTAAATGAGGAATGTAATCTTTTCTTATAAGCCCCACAAATTCAAGAATATAATAATATTTTTCCTCCTCCTTGCATTCTTCCATTTGATCATATGATTTGATAAATATCTCATCATGTAAACATAATGTAGAAAAATGATTAGAATGAAGTCGAATATGTCCTAATTCATGAATTATATTATTATTTACATCCTCATCTTCATATACCCAAGAGTTTTTAAACATAATATTATCTACTTATTCAAATAACTCTTGTGTACTTTTCTCAACAATGACAACATCAATAATCGTCTGGTCAAGCAGTTGGCCCTCCAATTTTAGCTCTTCAACATGGCCTATAAGCATCTTTTCTTCTTCACACAATTCATTACTAGCTTGTTGAGCATCAGACGTATCAACCTTTACATGCAACTCAACACTTAAATTATGGACATCTAAACCAAACTGATGAACATTTGACAAAAGCACATAGTTGTCTAGGTCAAGATTTTCTAATATTTTCAAGAAGCACATATTGCAATTCTAAAACTTATCTACAACCCCTCTTATCTAAATACCCCAATTATTCAATATTTCTTCAAAAAAGTTTGTCATATATAAAAGAGAAAAGAGAAAAAAGAAAAAAGAAAACTATGAGAGAAATAAGGATTAATACAAAAATCACTTGAATTAACCAAGTCTAGCCATATTCCCTGGCAACGGTGTCAAAATGTTGATATCACCCAAGTTACAATGACTACAATTTGAGCAGTTTACTGACTTACTTCCCCAAAAGGGGAGGATGGGTTTACAATAATCAATGGAGAAATAAAACTAACATATACAAGAGTGAAATCAATATGGAGAGAAAATAGGGTATTGTGTTCTCCATGATTCCCTAACTTAGTATCACTGGATAACCTAACTTCCTTCTGGTGTGTAGTATGCGAGACAATAAATTAAGTTCACCAAGCCCTTTGGTCAAAGGTGAGAGGTGAATTTCACCATGTGACTTGGCCCATCTCCATAGTGGGAATTACTAACCCTTCCCTATTAGTCCCAGTACAACCTCCCCTTCGCCTAGTTTGGTTAATTAAACAAGAACACATCATTCGAATCTTGTTAATTAATCCTTTTTCTATTCATTACTACCTTGGTCTAGTCAACAACACTAGGCGGGTTCTAATGTGGTCCATTACTAGAAATCATGCAAAATAAAGAGAGTTAATTAATACATGCATGCACATTTTTTAAGAATGATGAATTATCCGATTTTACCTTGTTAGTTCTTCATGGTTTTTACAACCCTAGTTATAGTTTTAGCTACTCGTTCTTTGCGTATATGCAAGACTTATGAATTAGAACAACATAATAGAGCACTTGCATAAATGAATTAAGAACAAACAAATCACACTTCAACGAGTATACAAGATTAAAGATGAAATCAAAGTACAAGTGTTCTCAATACTCTTCGATGTAATCTCACTATTTTCCCTATCTAATTACTGAGTTTTCTATGTACTATACGAAAAAATTCAGAAAAATAACCTAAAAATATGTTTATATTATTTAAAATACATGTCCTAAACAAAATAGGATAGATGGGTCGGTACACCTCACGAACTGATTTACGGGCCGTATTGCGTTCCATGGCCCGTAATCGGGGTCTCGTACAAAGCTACTGGAAATCTGGACTTCAGGTCTACGACACACCCTCTATGACCCCTAAAGTGGTTTATGACTCGAAGGGGGGTTTCGTCTGATGAATCTTCAGAAAGTCCCAATCTCAAATCCTCAGGGTACAAACCATGTTCCACGACTCTTAAATCATTCCACGACTCATCTGCATGTTCATAGAACCAACTTCAGAATATTAGCTCCTCACTGGAATTGCTTATGAAACCACTCTACGATCCATGACCTGTAAATGATCTCGTGCTGCATAAAAATTAGCAACTCTTGTATTTCTTCTCAAAATCAAGGAAAAACTTATATCTTGCAAATATAACACAAAAACACATGAAAACAACTAACATCATTTTGAGAACAAACAAAACTCTAAGTTTTAAGCATAAAAATGCTGTATTTTAACAGTACATCAGTAACTATGTGCCACCATTGGAATGACGTTCATGTTTTATGCCTTAAAGGTATGCTATTAGACCCAAGTAGCTTATATGATGGAACTAGCCATTCTAGCGTAGAGCCTAAGGGAGGGGTCAAATGATGGTTCTCACTGTGCTAGGATAAAGCCTATAGGGTGAAGATCAAGTCTACTTTGGCAAAATAGACTCCTCTTAGCTTGATGTAGAGTGAACATCAAGATTCCATGTAATGGTCTGCATGGTCTTATATGTCAGTTATGGTCTTATTCCCACATATGTAATGCAAAGTTGTGAATGGATTTGATGATGATTTTCCTCATGATTTTAATCTTGCATGATTATGCATATTTTATCATTATCCTATTGATTATTCTTATGTATATGGATATCATTATGATGTCCATTCATTCATGGCGTACCTACATACTTAGTACATTACATGTGCTAACACATACTTCGTTGCCTACATGATCTAAACATGTAGTGATGGACGATGAGGCGACCATTCCATTTTGTGGCTATATTTGGATTTTTAGATTGAAGGCTTGTTCGTGAGTTCCCATGCTTTGGGAGCGAGCCCTTATGGTGTTTTTCCTTTATGTTGAGACTTTATCACTTTTATGATTTTCATGTATGTCTTGAGGGTGAGATAATGAGCTATGTGCTAATCCTTGCAAAGATCTATGATGTAGAGGCATGATTGGACCTTAATGAATTGATGTATTCCCCCTACCCCAAGGGCACTTTGACTTTTATCTTGATAAACTTTCGCTTGTTTATTCTCTTGTGTATACTTACTTTACCTTATGAATGCTTATGATATGAACACGATGCTTGGGTGGATGCCTTTGGGTGTCACATTCATCGTGTTGTGGCTAGGCCCTTCTGCATCATGACAAAAGTGGTGTCAGAGCACAAGGTTTGAAAGCATCTTAGGTAGTCCAAGATACCGTGTCAAGTAGAGTTTTGTTCATTGGTGTGAAGCATTCCATATCCACGAATAGCAAGGTATGAGATGTTTTAGGATAACTTCACTCCTTTTGTATTCTATGTCGTGCCTTCAATATTTCCATATCCTAACGCTTGTCCATTGTTGTTTTCAGAAATTGCTCCACGATGTGCTTTATTTCTAAAGGGAAATGATGCTAATGTGAACCAAGCTCCTCCGGCTCCCCAAGTTCCTCAAGTCTCTCAAGCAAACCAAGTGTCTAATGATGAGTTTAGAGCCATAATATATATGTTGGTTCAAGCCGTTGCTTCTCCAAAAACTTTTACTCCGGCTACAAGGATAAAGGATTTTTCTAGAATGAATCCCCTGGAGTTCTATGGTTCAAAGAGAGGTAAGGATCCACAAGAGTTCATTGATGAGGTGTATAAGGTAGTAGAGATTATGGGGGATGTCTTCCGAAGAGAAAGTCGAATTGATGGCTTATTAACTTAAGGGAGTGTCTTAAGTTTGGTTTATCGAATGGAAGTTTGAGAGGGTTGATGAAGGTGCTATTGTTTGGGAGATGTTTAAGGATGCTTTCCTTGATCGTTTCTTCCCACTTGAGCTAAGGGAAGCTAAGGTATTGGAATTTATTAACTTAAAGCAAGGTGGAATGAGTGTGAGGGAATATGCCTTTAAATTCACCTTGTTGTCCAAATTTTCTCCGTCTTTGGTGGCTGACTCTAGGGCCTGCATGAACAAATTCACTTTTGGGTGTATCAGACTTGGTAAAGATGGAAGGTAAGGCCTCCATGCTCATTAAAGAATGGATATCTCTAGACTCATAACATATGTTGAACAAGTGGAGAGTGAGAAGTTACAGAAGATTAGATCAAGGGAGTCCAAGAGGGCTCGTTATGATGGTGGGTTCTCTTATGGTATGTCCGAGGGTGGCATATTCAAAAAAGGCCTAGGGTCTTCTAAAAGTGCTCCTCCAAGGTTTGAAAAAGAGAAAGGCGCTAATCCTAAGGCTCAAGGTGATATGGCGAAGGGTGGTGCTATTCCTCCAAGATGTCCCAAGTGTCGGAGTAACCATGTTGGTGAATTCTTGAGAGGTTCTGGTACATACTTCATTGTGGAAAGATGGGACATAGAATTTCCAAATGTCCTAATGTTGCTAGTAAAGGTAGGAAGGGCATCCCTAAGGTCAAGTAGCTCAAAGGAGTCAGGCGCAACAAGGTTCCCAAGCTCAAGGTGGTGGTCCACGTGGTAATCGATGCTTTGCTCTATATGCTAGGCAAGAAGTTGATGAGGCTACCGATGTGGTTACGGATACGTTAAAAGTCTTTGACCATGATATGTATACGTTGCTTGACCCTAGTGCCAATATGTCTTTTGTTACTCTTTATTTTTTGATAATGTTTGATGTGCTTCCGTCAGTCTTGCTAGAACCTTATTTGGTCTGTACTCAGGTTGGTGAGTCAATCCTAGCCAACAAAGTCTATTGAAATTATCATGTATAGGTCTTACATAAAGTCTTTCCATGTGATCTAGTTGAGCTTCATATGACCGAGTTTTATGTTATTCTTGGTATGGATTATTGCATGTATCCTATGCTATTGATTGTAGGATCCATAACGTCACATTCCAAATTCCTAATGAGCCTATCCTTGAATAAAAGGGAACCAAATCTATGTTCAAAGAGAAGTTGTTCTCTTACATGAAATCTATGAACATAATCTCCAAAGGTTGTCTATATCATGTTGTCCGAGTTGTAGATGTTGAGTCTCATGTCCCTACTCTTGATTTGGTCGCCATAGAAAATGAGTTTCTCGATGTCTTCCCCAATGAAATACTCAGTATTCCTCCCATAAGGGAAATTGATTTTGGTATTGATCTCTTTCTCGACACCAACCTATTTCTATAACTCCATATCGAATAGTCGCGACAGAGTTGAAAAAAATTAAAGGAACAATTGAATGATTTGCTTGATAAAGGGTTCATAAGGCCTAGTGTGTCACCATGGGGTGCTCTAGTATTGTTTGTAAGAAAGAAGGATGGTTCAATATGGATGTGTGTGGATTAGGAAATTAAATAAAGTAACCATAAAAAACATTTATCCTTTTCCAAAGATCGATGAACTATTGATCAACTAAAAGGTGCAAGCTACTTTTCTAAGATTGATCTCCGGTCCTGATATCACAATTGAGGGTAAACGAAGATGATATTCCAAATGTGACGTTTGGAACTCGATATGGCCATTTGAATTTTTTGTTATGTCATTTAGACTAACAAATGCTCCGGCCACTTTTATGGATTTGATGAATAGGAACTTCAAACCATACTTAGACATGTTTATGATAGTATTCATAGATGATATATTGGTGTACTCACGAGATATAAAGTTTCATGAAGACCATATGAGGATTGTGTTGCAAACATTTAGAGATAGACAACTCTTTTCCAAGTTTAGCAAGTATGAGTTTTGTCTCAGAGATGTGGCTTTCCTTGGTCACATTATTTTAAGTGACGGTATTACAGTTGATCCAAAGAAAATGAAGGCGATGAAGAATTGTCCTAGACTATTGTCTCCATCAGATATTAGAAGCTTTTTGGGTTTGCATGATATTATAGAAGGTTTGTTGATGGATTTTCCCCCATTACTTCTCCTTCAACAAGGTTGACCCAAAAGAAGGTGAAATTTCAATTGTCAAATAAATATGAGAAGAGTTTATTATTGTTGAAGGATCATCTTACTTCTCCTCCTATCCTGACATTGCCGATGGTCCGGATGGTTTTGTAGTGTATTATGACACCTCACATATATGTTTGGGTTGAGTGTTGATGCGACATGGAAGGGTCATTGCAAGGCTATTGAAGGTGCATGAAAAGAGCTATCGGACACATGATCTTGAGTTGTTAGTTGTTGTGTTTGTGCTAAAGATTTGGTGACATTACATCTATAGGGTACATATTGATATATTCACCGACCACAAGAGGTTGCAATATGTGTTTAGCCAAAGGGATTTGAATTTAGCATAAAGACGATGGTTGGAACTCTTGAAGGATTATGACATAAGTATGATGTACAACCCCGGTAAGGCTAATCTTATGGCTGATGCATTGAGTAGAGTGTCTATGGATAGCGTCTATGGATAGCATGGCACATGTGGAAGGTGGAAATATGGAATTGGTCAAAGAATTGCACTATTTGGCTCGTTTGGGTGTAAGGTTGAATAGGTTAAGAAATAGTGTGTTAGTGCCTAATGGGGCGAAATCATATTTGATGGAAAAAATTAAAGCAAAACAAGATATGGATCCTACCTTAGTTGAATTGAAGAAGTTGGTGGTTGATAAAAAGGTGGAGGTCTTTTCACAAGGGGGAGATGGAGTATTGTGTTACCACAGGCAATTGTATGTACCTAATGTGGATGGCTTAAGGGAGAAGATACTTGATGAATATCATAATTCTAAGTATTCTATTTATCCAGGATCCACCAAGATGTATAAGGATTTGAGAGAAGTGTATTGGTGGAATGGCATGAATAATGACATAGCAAGGTTTGTGATGGAATGTCCAAATTCTCAACAAGTGATGGTGGAACATCAAAGACCCAGTGATTTGACTCAGGATACTGAGATACCAACTTGGACATAGGAGATAGTGAATATGGATTTCATCAAAGGTTTTCTAAAGACTAGGAGGCAGTTTGACTCAATATGGGTGGTTGTAGATAGAATGACAAAAACAACCCACTTTTTACTTGTGAAAACTTCTTATGGTGTCGAGGACTATGCCAAGGTTTATATTCAAAAGTTAGTAAAGTTGCATGGCGTATGATTTTCCATTATATTAGATAGATTTACTCAATTTGGTTCTCATTTTTGGAACTCATTACTCAATTTAGTTCTCATTTTTGGAACTTATTCCAAAAAGGCCTTGGCATAAAGGTGAAGTTAAGTACGACATTTCATCTTCAAATGGGCGGACAAGCCAAGAGGACAATACAAACATTAGAGGATATGTTGAGGGATTGTGTGCTTGATTTCAAAGTAAGTTGGGATAATCACTTATCTCTTATTAAATTTTCTTGTAACAACAATTTTCATTCAAGTATTGGTGTAGTCCCGTTTGAAGCATTGTATGGTAGGCGGTGTAGACACCAGTGAGATGGTTTGGAGTTGAAGAAATGCCCTTAATTTGGCCAGAATTTGTAGATGATGCTTTGGAGAAGGTGAAAGTTATAAGAGAAAGGTTGAAGGCTTCCCAAAGTTGTCAAAAGTCATCTGTCGATGTTAGGAGGAGAGAATTAGAGTTTAACGAAGGTGATTAGTGTATTTGAAGGTTTCCCCGGTGAAAGGAGTGATGCATTTTGGTAAGAAAGGCAAATTAAGTCTTAGATATGTGGGATGTTATGAGATAGTAAAGAAAATTGTGAAGGTATCCTACCAATTAGATTTCCTTATGGAATTAGCGATGGTTCATTCAGTATTTCATGTTTCTATGCTAAGAAAATGCTTAGGTGACCCTAATTCTGTTGTTCCATTGAAAGATTTGTCTATTGAGGCTGATCTGACTTATGAAGAGTATAAGTTGAGATTTTGGACTGGCAAGTGAAAAAGTTAAGAAATAATTAGGCTGCATCAATCAAAGCGTTATGAAGGAATCAACAAGCTGAAAATGCTACTTGGGAGGCTGAAGCAAACATGATGAAATAATACCCTTACCTCTTTCCATCTACTCAAGCCTAAGGTACTTAATGCAATCTATTCCTTTGAAATTCTCACGAATATGTATCTCATCTTAAGTTGCATGCATGCATGATCATAAAGCCAATTATAAATGATATTTGATGCATACGTTTGATGACTTTATAAAAATGATGATTAAGTTGTAGTTTTGCATAGATGCCATGATGATGGTTGTGTTCTTGCTCTATTCAAGTGCAACTCTATCTCATTCAAGGATGAATGATCCCAAGGGGGAGATATTTTAACACCCCTCATGTTTTTAGGATAAGAAATTTCTGATGCTTTGACCCTACGACCCAGTTTACAGCTCGTAGAGGCAACCACGGGTTATAGGTGGTCTCGTGAAAAGTGCCAAGGCAAAATGAAAATTTGAAGGATTTCTGGAAGCTTACTTACATAATACCAGATGATCCATAGAAGTACTCATGACTCGTAAATTAGTATCACAGGAAGAAGCCCCGAGGAACCTAAAATTAGTCTAAGTTTGGAACTATGGTACGAAAGGACTCATGGGACGTAAGTGGATCTACGAGTCCTACTGCATGTTGGTGGTTTAGAAGCTGCAATTCTAATAGCTCAACTTTTGTGACGCTCTGACCCACGAGTCAAGGTAAAGACTGCAGGTGCATCCACGACCCATAGAAGGGGTTTCATGGACAAATCCAATAATTTTTAATGAAGGGTGGTTTTGACATTTCAAATACACCTAAGTCCTATACCACATCATTTTGGCTACCCTAACTAACCTAACCTTTATAAAGTCCTATTCCTATTTCTTTCAAAGCTTTTAATTCCTAAATTTTCTCTAAAGGATCTCAATATTTCTCTCTCTATGTCAAGGGTTCCATTGAAGCTAAAGCTTGAAGGTTTGATTAAGGATTTTCCAAATTTTCTTCTTCAATTCTAAGGATTCTACTTAACATATGTAGGGCTTCGTTCATGGATTAGTTTCATCCGTGAAGCCTAATCCAAAACCTTTATTTTAATCAAAATTCATGATGATTTCTTATGTGCTTTTAAGCTATGACTCCTAATATATGGATTATGATTCCAATTTGATTATTATTACTAACTATGCATGAATTATAATGAATTTCATTATGTATATAATTTTCAAGTAAAAATATGTGATTTTAAAGTATGCATGATTGGGGCTTAATGTTTTGATGTGGGTTCCTTCATCAATGATCTGATTTGATTTAAATTACATGTATTCTATATGAATTCTGCTCAATTGCATTTTGACTCAAATGTTCATGAGCCCACACTTAGTCCTAGTCTCCTATGATAAAACTATGAATTCTCATGCATATGATCTCATGTATGAAAATCATGTATTAAATGATAATGATGATGATACTGCGAAGATGGTGATGTTATGAAAGCGTTGATAATGCTATGATAAAGAGGATGATGAAAATCCTAATGTTTATGATGTTGTTACGTTGGTAATGTCTACCCACACTATGATGAAAGTAAAGTAGATGGATTTTTCATGAAAGCTATGATGATTATTTATGAATTATGAGGAATTATGTTGGAAGCTATGTATATACATGATTTATGTATTCAGTAGAATATGACTTAGGACCAAGTGGATTCTTGTGAGGGGGACTCCAAGGGTCTTTATACAAGTCCTCAAGTCCCAAAATATGTGCCACGAAAGGAATGATGTTCATGTTTTATGCCTTAAAGTTATGCTATTGGCACTAATTAGCTTATTTGATGGAAACTCACCATGCTAGGATAGAGCCTAAAGGGTGGGGTCAAATTATGGTTCTTACCGTGCTAGGATAGAGCCTATAGGGTGATGATGGAATCTACCTTAGAAAAGTAGACTCCTCTTAGCTTGATATAGAGTGAACATCAAGATTTCGTGTAACAGCCTGCATGGTCTTATATGTTAATTATGGTCTTATTCCCACATATGTAATGTAAAGTTATGAATGAATTAGATGATTCTTCTCCTCATGATTTTAAAATTGCATGGTCATACATATTGTGCCCTTATCGTATTGATTATGATTAAACATACTGATATTATTATGATGTACTTTGATTCATGGCATACCTACATACATAGTATTTTCCATGTGCTAAAACATACTTCTTTGCCTACAAGATCTAACTAGGTAGGTAAGGATGATTCCGTTTTGTGGCTAGATTTGGATCTGGAGATTGAAGACTTGTTGGTGAGTTTTCATGCGTCGGTAATAAGGCCATATGAATATTTCCTTTATGTTGAGATTTCATCACTTTTATTCTTTTGATGTATATCCTGTGGGTGAGCTAGTGAGCTAAGTGGTAGTCCCCCGCTAAGATCTATGATGTAAAACATGATTAAACCTTAATTGATTGATGTATTCCCCCTCCCCCCGTCCCCCCTACAAGGGAACTATACTTTCATTTTGATAAACTCCCGCTTGATTATTCTCTTTTGTATTCATACTTTACCATATGAGTGCTTATGATTGGAACATGATGGGATGTCTTCGGGTGTCAAATTTGTTGTGTTATAGCTAGGCTCTAGGTTTGGCTCGTGATAGGAGCTTTCTCAAGTTAGTAGGGTATTACAAACGATTTGTTGAAGCTTCTCAACTATTGCTGCTCCATTGACATTGCTTTTGTTATGACCCTTCCTATCAAGAGAGAGAGCTTTGACATGTGTTGTGATGCTTCCCATTTTAGGTTAGGATATGTATTGGTGCAGCGAGATCTGGTTATTGCTTATGCTTCTCATTAGTTATGGGACAATGAGCGTAACTACCCCAGACATGACTTAGAGTTGGTGGTGGTAATAATGCCACTCAAAATTTAAATACATTATCTATATGACACACATTGTGATATTTATACAGACCACCATGGAGGAATGATATCTGTATGGCAGCCCAGCCCATTTGATTATGGAGGAGTGACCCTTAACCTTGGATATTCAGTCCTTCACTAATAGGTTTGTTCGATTAGATGTTTCAGATTCCATCCGAGTATTGGCCTTCACCAGAGCTCAGTCTTCATTGATTGATAAGATTTGGGCCTGATAGTTCAAGGATATGTCATTAGTGGGTCTCAAAGATAAAATTGTTCATGGGGTATGCGGCCGGGCTATAGTTGATTCAGATGGGGCCCTCAAATTTGACAGTTGGTTGTGTGTTCCTAGAGTGGGGGATTTAACATAGTTGATTCTGCTTGAGGCACATGACTCGCGATATTTATCCAACCAAGTACAGTGAAGATGTACCGATATCTGAGATAACATTACTGGTGGGATTGAATGAAGAGTGATATTGTCGCTTATTTGTTGCGTTGCCTCAACTGCCAGCACGTAAAGACTAAGCACCAGTGACCCAATGAGATACTTAAGTGATTGCCAATTCTCAAGTGGAAGTGGGTATGACTATGGACTTTGTTGTGGAGCTCTCTTGAACTTCTAGAGGATATGACAGTATTTTGGTTATAGTAGACCGGTTGACTAAGTCCGCACACTTTCTCCTGATTCGTTCTACCTTCAGTGCTGAGAGATTAGCTCATGTTTACAATCAGGAGATAGTCTGGTTGCATGGGGTGCTAGTATCTATCATATCTGACTGAGGGTCACAGTTTACCTCGAGTTTGTAAGGGAATTTCTAGCGAGAGTTGGGCACTTAGGGGTACTTGAGCACGACATTTCATCCCTAGACTGATGGCCAGTCTGAGCATACTATACAGGTTTAGGAGGATATGTTACAGGCTTATATGTTAGAGTTTGTAGGTCAGTAGGACCGGCTTTTTTGATTAGCAAAGTTTACTTATAATAATAGCTATCATACTAGCATTTAGATGGCCCCGTTTAAGGCATTATATAGATGATGATGCCGTACTCTGGTCAGGTGGTTTAAATCTATAGATTTGGGGCCGTACTATACAGATTTATCGTATGATGCCCTAGTTAGGGTCCAAGCTATTTAGGACAGACTGAGGACAACTTAGAGTCAGTACCAACATTTTTTCGATCGTAGATGCCAATTTTTGTAGTTTGAGATTATAGATAGAATGTTCTTGAGAGTGTTGCCCTTGAAAGGGGTCATGCGGTTTGGTAGAGGGGGTAAGCTTAGCCCTCGGTATATTGCGCCTTTTTGAGATACTGAGATGGGTCGGCTGGTTGCATATAAGTTACCCTAACCTCCAGCTTATTCTGTTATACATCTTGTATTCCACGTATCGATATTGCCCCAGTATATTCTAGATGAGTCGCATGTGTTTCAATATGATTCAGTTAAGCTAGACATCCATTTGTCATTTGTTGAAGAGGCGGTATCCATTCTAGCCAAGGTTACCAGACAGTTGTTCTCCAGGGTTATATCGATGGTTAAGGTTTAGTGGCATCATCTTTAGGTTGAGAAGGCCACCTGGGAGTTGGAGGAAGAGATGCAGGAGCAGTACCCTGACTTATTTGAGCCATAAATTATTTTTTTACTTTTACATTTGCAGACGACAGTCATATTAGTGGGGGGATGTTGTAATGACCCTCCAGGTTATTTCTCCTTTTCCATGGTTATTTGTTGACTTGATCTTATATATAGTAACCTCAGACCTTTTGTGACTTGTTGGGACTGTTGAGATAGTCATTGGCTGAATTTGTTTTGAATTATGTGGACTTTTGAGTTAATGAGAAGTTATAACTGTAAAAATGAGTTTTGTGGTAAAATCCTAGCAAATGGCCTCAAATGGGGATTCTATTAGTTCCATCAGTTTCAGAATGGCTGAAGTAGGTAGGGAGCATGGTTAATCTGAGGTTGGAGGGTATCGTTTTGAGTTTAAGTCAAAGTTGCAAAATAAGTTCAACAGGAAGCTAGAAAGTGCTATTCTGTAAAGACCTAGTTGAATGTGTTCGAAATGGAAATCTGATGGTATGGTTCGCTCTAAACTGTCAAAAAAAGAGTAGACCGACCCTTTGTCGGATGGCGTGGGCTTCCAGGTGCCTTTCGACCACCTGAGTTCCTTTAGATAAAATTAGCCGGAAAGAAATTGGACCCTCATTTTTTGTAGGATACTCTATTGGAAATTCAAACCGCACCACTGCATTTAAAACATCAAAATTCATATGGTTTCACTATTTATTTACGTAAAATGAAAATCGAATAGCTCGGGAATGCCGCAGATAAGATTTTTGAATTGCTGGTGCCAATAGCATAAGGAAAAGCCTCACGTTCGCGGGGGACATAGCTCATCCGCGCAGGCACGCAGGGGCAAAGCTCCATGTTTGCGGCACCATGGCACATGTTCATGGAGGGCTTGACATGTTCCAGCCCCATGTTTATAGCTAGGCTTGTGCATTCGCATGAAGGAATGCGCATTTGTGGAGGCCAACAGCTGGGGCGGTGCCAAGCCTATAAAGGCTGGTCGTGCACAACATGTAAGCAAAACTTTGCAAACACATAACTTTCACTCCAAAAATCCTATTTTAATTATTCAACATGCTACATGATACAAAATTTGCAAGGAACTCTATGGAAGTGTCAAATTATGGTTTCACCTCGTATTTCAGTAAATTTGTTATTTTAGCTGGTTGTATTCTCGAGAATGTGTGAAAACATTATATTGCAATATCTCGATTGAGTCTTAAAAGAATCAAGTAAAATTTAGGTCTACTTTATTCTATTCTTTGAGAGGAATGCTCTGATATGTTTGGATTGTGATAATTTTGCTGTCTTTCTATGAAATCTTATTGAGAATGTTTTTGTAAGAAATGATTTTTGATAAAGAATGTAACCTCATTTTGAGCCGTTTCTCAGCCTTTTGGGATCTGTTTTGGGCTTAATTTCTGGCTATAGACTACTGGTGACGTAGGATCAATTTATGAGGGTTTATGTGAATTTTGGGCATGGGCCCTAGTTTTCCTCGTTATAGGTGCAGTTTATATTTCACCTATTTTTGAGATTGTACAATGTAATCAACCACATAAACCTGTGATTTATGTTTTAATAGCTTAACAGTGTCTTGAGGCATACAGGAAAGAAAAATCTCGAGCGGACTAGCTAGGAGCATAAGGGACTGCCTTCTAGGTAGGCTAGGCTTCTTCAAACCTCAGACTAAGATGACATGTAGGTATGTTTAGTGAAAATATGTTGTTTATGGTTGGGTTGTTGAGTCTATGTTATAGATGACTAGTTATGCTCCGTATGAGTAGTATGTAATGGTTGTATGGACTGTGAATTTATTATTAGCTGAGTTTAGGCATTGTCGCACTACGAAAAAGCTAGATATGGCCTAACGCCCTGTAACAGGTATGTACTCATGCTTAACTCTTGTCTATGTGGATGTATAGCCTGACGTTATTGGGATATGCTTGTAAATGTTTGTTAACTATATGTCGTACTGTGGTTCGATTTTTGTAAAGATATGAATCTATTGATGGGTTGTCTTAGATACTTATGATATGCTTATAACTATTCATATTTTTTCTAAGCACTTATGGTGGCCTAGATTTTGGTTTAGTCGCCTGGTTGAACATGACTTTGTGTTGCTTTATGATGTATATGTTTTTGTATACAATTGTTATCCATTAAGCATGTATCATACTGGTTGGCATCTAGGAGCACATACTATTCTGAGAACTTGTTGTGATTGTGTTGCTAATTAGGCCTTGTGATTCTTGATATAAGATATGATATACTTTTGTATACAACTATTAACATAGTATAACTATGATACTTAATCCTACGATACATGTTATAGGCTAAGAAATGTGGTAGTTATGTTGTTGGTTAGGCATTATGACTATTGATAGGAGACACAGTAATACATAACCATTGATGGGCTAGAAACGAGAATATCACCCTGTTGGAGAGATGTTGGCTAGATCCAATGGGCTTTCTTAGGTTATTTGTGATTGCAATGCTAGTTATACAGGTTAGTCCTGTGTCAGACCCCACCTGTGAGAAGCCTGTATAATGCAAGAAAATAAATTCTAGAAATTTCTAACTGTCAGCTACTACGAAGGGTCTTATGAGCCATAAGTTGTTGTATGACCCCTAAGTTGTTTCGTGGAACCTGGGACAGACTTGGTTGATTTTTATGGACTCAACCTACGACTTATCAAATGGCCCATAAAAAGACTTAAGAGCCATAAGTCATGCCGTGGATTTGGGGATCAGAGAACAGTTTCTGAAAGTTCAAAATGGACAAGAGATGAAACCATTTCTATGGCTCGTAGAACGAACTATGGCTCGTAAATGGGGTGTCGTGGTCTTGTCTGGTCAGGTTTTAATGAGGGGTAAATTTGATATTTGTTATTTACTAAAGCCTAAGTTACGTATTTTACCCTCCAAAGGATCCATTTTCTATTTCAAAAATATTCTGTGTCCCAAAACGCTCTCAAGCCTCCTCCAAGAGCTCAAGCAAGAAGGCAAAGCTAGGGTTTCGGTTTCTTCATCACCAAACCAAATTTTTCTCCATTAAATCATTAATGTATGTGGGTTTTAATAGTAGGAACCTTCCTCCCACAACCTCAACCATTCTTCCTCCAAATCTATTTCAACTTATGGGTATTTATAAAGACTCTATGACCTCTTTTAAATGTTATGATTAAATGAAGAAACTTATTGTAACACCCCACATCATACATGTACTAGTCCAACACAAATGAAACATGATATGGCAAGGTCAAATCCGCACATATTTTTTTTAAAAAAGTGCGTGACTTTTAGATTAAAGGGCTATATGTACGTCTAATACTTAAGATGACCGAGCGTATATAATTTTTAAGTCGAGTTAAGGAGAGTGTAACCTTAAATGAAGTGAAATAATTGAGGTGCTTGAGGGACTTAGCAAGCTAGTAGGTGAGTCACCTACGTGCTTAACAAGCTCGGTAAACGGAGACAAGGCCCAACGCCGAATTTGTTCAAGTCCGATAAAGAATAAACCCCGAGTTAAAGGTGCCATTTGGATCTATGGTTTAGCATCATTAAAGGACAACATTTGCAGCCTAATATAGATAGGAAAAAGGGCCAAATTACAATTACAATCCAATTCAAAATTTAAGCCCAAACTAAGTGGGCTTGGGGAGTAAATGTTTGCAACAAAGCCCATCCCATTTGAAGCCCAATAAGGCCCAAATGAAAGGGCCAAGCTGCTGCCCCATAACCTTACTAAAATAAGGCTAAAAGCCCAAAGAAAAGTCGGCCAAAAGTGGCCTATAAAAGGGAGCAACCAGCAGCAACTTTCAGCCATTTTCTTAAGCCTAAATTTCAGATTTCTCTTAAGTTTCCTTTTTGCTCTTTCTTCATTTTCTAAAGCAGCCAAGGCTTACTTCTAGGGTTCTTGAGGAGGACCTAATACTTGAGAGTTAAGGTAAGTAAAAATACCCATGGTTTGGTGTAATTTTTCCATGAAAAACATGAAGAGTATGTTGGTTGTATTGTGCAGGAATTTTGGGACAGCATGTGTTCCAATTTTGTGGTTCACTTTTCTTGTTAAATATGAGACTTTTATCTTGTTGGTTGGCTGATTTATGAAGTAATATGTATGCTTTTGAGAATTCTTGGGTCCATAATGATGTAAGAAGGCTGCTGAACCACTTGTACCTTCCGCAAAAAAACAAGTTCTTAAATGATGTCTTAATTCCGGTCATTTGTAAGAATTTGTGGACTGTTTTTGGGAATTGTTGTCCCACGTTTTTCATATACTTAGGGACTGTTCTTGGACTGGTTTAGGACTGTAATTATGTGTAAATATGTTGAGAACAGTTTGGGTAAGTTCGGAACGCATTTGGAATGGTTAACGTCGAAATGTAGCGGAAGGACGCAATATTGCGTTGTCTACTTACGTGTTGTGTAAAGTTGTGGTATGCTGTATTGTATGAGTTGTTATAATGCTGTTATGGGACTAAACATAGCTGGATATGACATGTATATGGGAATGTATGTTAGAAAATACGATTAGGAGTGGAAATGTTGAAAGAATACTCCTTGGTTGCTAATTCCGAGCTTGCTGCCCGGATGTTGTTTTTGGGTGAAATTGGATTATTAAGACGTGTTTATTAGCTACTAACACTAGTTTTATCACCTAATATGTTGTAGATAAGAGTTTGGAGGAAAAGGATACTACCCCGAGGTAATAACGACATAGTACAGCGAGGTATGTAAGGCAACTTGATTTCCTATTACTTGGCATGAAATCTATAGTCATCCTTAGCACATAAAGGCACGTACAAACTCCGACATGGCTACTAACCGTGTCCCCACCCTTTACCATGTCCATATGTCTCCATACATAGTCATTGTCAAACCTGCATATGTACTTGAATACCGAAGACGCATGAATTCCTTTTTACCAAACAAAGTCTATGTGTTGTTCAATCTTTGATACGATTCATTAGTTGTGTATCTCTCTTTTCATTGTGGTATTACCTTGTATGGTTGTTTATATGTCACATGTCTATTTCCCACAGTTCTAAAGGTTATGACCACCAAAAGAACCATCTCAAAGTAAATAAAAGATAACTTACAGTTGCTTATAAATGAGTGGTAGCCCAAGGGGTGGAAGAATCACCTAGCCAGGGTCGATCTCATTTGGGTGGTAGCCCGAGGGGTGAAGGAATCACCTAGCCAGGGTCGATCCCATTACAGATTTACCACTGATCAGCTGGTCATTTACATGATATATTGTGCACAGATTATACAGTAAAGAAAGATACAGTAATAAAAAGACATAAAGTACATGATTCCACAGTATGACTAAAGGTGGTCTTAGCTTTCATTTGAGTTCATATTTCATATACAGTATTTCCTGCCTTGCATATTCAGTACATTATCTCGTACTGACGTCCCTTACGGGGGACCTGCATTTCATGCTGCAGGTACAGGAGTTACTAGATCTCCCCAGTAAGAGTACAGGACTTCCAGCTGCTATTACTAAGCTCCAGGTTGCTTCGGGGCTTATGTGTTTAGAACTTGCATTTTGTATTGTATAGTTGGCCATGAGGCGGGGCCTGTCCCGACCCATTTGGTTATTGTTCCGTACTTAGAGGCTTTGTAGACTATGTATATTAAAGTGTGGTCATATAGTGTATTATAGACATCGTGGCTCCAACGGCCTAATCCTATGCATTTACTTTTGGTTTGTTTGTACAGTTTACTTTCATTTGACAGCCTATTGAGTATGGAAACCTCTTAAACGTTCATAGCAGGTGTATAGTTATATGTTGGTTCTCCCGAGCCTTGTCGGCAACGGGTGCCAGTCCGCCTTAATGGGGCTTAGGGCGTGACAGAAGTGGTATCAGAGCGGGTCGTCCTAGGGAGTCTACAAAGCCGTGTCTATGTAGAGTCTTGTTTATGGATGTGTTGTGCACCACATTTATAAGCAGGAGGCTACGTGGCATTTAGGAGTTGTCACTTTCTTTTCATTCTTTAGATCGTGCCATAGAGCCAAGTGATGTAGGTTGATTATTTTCTGACCTCTAAATTATTTTGTACAGTAAGCATGCCTGAAACAAGGAAAAGCAAAGGCAAGGGGAAGGAGGTGGAAGTGGTAATTGGTATGCCCAGTCGGGTGAGACGACGCGATGAGGCCCAAGATGAGTCTCTGTCCCAAACATCTCCAACTCCTCCAGCTCCTGATGAACCAGGTCGTAGTGAAACTCCCTCAGAACCACCTGCCAATGCTGATGTGCAGGATCTGAGAAATGCGGTCCAACTATTGACCCGCATAGTTGCTAGCCAAAGCCAAAGGCAAGAGGGCCCAATTGTAGGTGCACGTGGTGTGGATAGGGCAGCCAGCACGAGAATACGTGACTTCCTTAATTTGGACCCTCCAACTTTCACCGGGTCAGATTCTAATGAGGATCCGCAGGACTTCATCGACCAGATCCAGCGCACTTTAGATGTTATGCATGTGAGTGGTACAGAAGCTGTAGAACTGGCAGCATATAGATTGAAAGGTGTGGCTATATTGTGGTATGAATCTTGGAAGCAATCCAAGGGTATAGATGCACCTCCAACTACCTGGAAGGAGTTCAAAGAGGCCTTTCTTGACCACTACTTGCCATATGAGATCCGAGAGGCCCGTGCAGATCAATTTCTGAATCTCCATCAAGGGGGTATGAGCGTGAGGGAGTATAGCCTCCAGTTTAACTCCTTGGCCAGGTATGCTCCTAATGTGGTTGCTACTATGGCAGATAGAGTTCATCGGTATGTGGACAGGTTGGATACATATCTGGTAAGAGACTGTACTATTGCTTCACTGAATAAAGACATGGATATAGCAAGGATGCAAGCATTTGCCCAGAAACTAGAGGACCAGAGGCAAAGGAGAAGGACACAAGACATAGAAAGGGGCCAGTCCAAGAGGGCCAGATCTACAGGGCAGTTTGTACCGTCCCAAGGTGATGTCAGGCCCCGATTTTCTAGTAGACCACCTAGACCATCATCCTCATATTCTGCAGTCAGTGCTCCACCGCAATTTCAAGGGCCTAGAGGTAATCAATTTAATCAAAGAAGTGAGGGACAAGGTGCACGGACTACAGGATATTCGGCCAGCCAGCAGATTCCTCCTAGGCAGTCTTGCAAACAATGTGGGAGGAGTCATTCAGGTATATGCCGTGTTGGGACGGATGCCTGTTATTGGTGTGGTGTACCAGGGCATGTGATAAGAGATTGCCCGAGAAGACGTATGGGTGATATGGCACAACCTGCTGGGTCAGCTGTTGCATCATCATCGTCAGTTCCTCCCTTTAGTAGGGGTCAGCAAATGCCTACAGGCCGTGGTAGAGGTGGTAGAGGAGCAGCTAGCTCCAGCGGAGCCCAGAATCGTACTTATGCTCTGGGAAGTCGGCAAAATTTAGAAGCTTCACCCGATGTGGTCACAGGTACATTGTCCATCTTTTCACATAATGTGTATGCATTAATTGACCCTGGTTCTACATTATCATATATTACACCACTAGTGGCTGGGAAGCTTAAAAGAACGCCTAAATTATTGAATGAGCCATTTGAAGTATCTACGCCAACCGGTGAATCTATTATAGCTAGAAGGGTCTATTATGATTGTGTTGTAACTGTTTGTGACCGTGATACGTGGGCGGACCTTGTTGAGTTAAATATGGTGGAATTCGATGTTATAATGGGCATGGATTGGTTAGCTTCTTGCTATGCTACTGTGGATTGCCGATCTAAGAGAGTGTATTTCCACTTTCCAAATGAGGCAGTCCTTGAATGGGAAGGTAATGTTGGGGCACCAAAGGGGAAGTTTATTTCCTATTTTAAGGCAAGGAAGATGATGTCAAAGGGGTGTATATGTCATCTAGTTAGAGTAAGGGATATGGAGGCTGAATCACCAACTCTTCAATCGGTTCCGGTAGTGAATGAATTCGCTGATGTGTTTCCCGAAGAGCTTCCAGGTTTGCCTCCAGAACGAGAGATAGATTTTGGCATTGATTTACTCCCAGGCACTCAACCTATTTCTATCCCTCCATATAGAATGGCTCCGGCAGAGTTACGTGAGTTAAAGGAGCAATTGAAAGATTTGCTAGAGAAGGGCTTTATAAGACCTAGTGTGTCCCCTCGGGGTGCACCAGTGTTATTTGTACGTAAAAAGGATGGCACCTTGAGAATGTGCATTGATTACCGGCAACTGAATAGGGTGACAATTAAAAACAAATACCCCCTCCCCAGGATTGATGATTTATTTGATCAGTTACAGGGTGCCAAATGTTTTTCAAAAATTGATTTGAGGTCAGGTTATCACCAAGTGAGAGTGAGGGAAAGCAAATGTAGTAGCCGATGCTTTGAGCCGCAAGGCAATTGTGAATATTGATGATCAGACCGTGGTAAGGCAAGGAGTCGCTAAGGATCTACGTCAACTAGCCAATTTGGGAGTGCGCCTCATTGAAACTCCAAAGGAAGGGGTTGTTGTGCATAATGCTGCGGAGTCTTCATTGATAACAGAGGTAAGGGAAAAACAGTTCAAAGATCCTATTCTACGGCGACTTAAGGAGAAGGTGAGTCAAGGCATAATGAAGGGCTTTGAACTTACCCAAAATGGAGTACTTTACTGTCAAAACAGATTGTGTGTTCCTAATATAAATGGACTAAGAAGGAGAATAATGGAAGAAGCCCATCATTCAAGATATACTATTCATCCAGGATCAACTAAGATGTATTATGACCTGAAGGAGATGTTTTGGTGGGAAGGAATGAAAAAGGACCTTGCAGAATTGGTGGCTCAATGTCCGAATTGCCAACAAGTTAAGGTAGAGCACCAAAAGCCGGGAGGTTACATGCAATGTATAGAACTTCCAACATGGAAGTGGGATATGATTAATATGGATTTTGTTACTGGGTTGCCTCGCTCATTTCAGAAGTTTGACTCCATATGGGTAATAGTTGATAAACTTACAAAGTCAGCACACTTCTTGCCAGTTAAGAGTGACTATACGGCTGAAGAGTATGCAAAGCTATACCTTAAGGAAATAGTTAGGCTACATGGGATTCCAATATCCATTATATCTGATCGGGGAGCTCAGTTCACCGCAAAGTTTTGGAAATCCTTCCAGAGGAGCTTAGGGACACAAGTGAATTTAAGTACAGCTTTCCACCCGCAGACTGATGGTCAAGCAGAACGCACCATTCAAACACTTGAAGATATGTTGCGGGCTTGTGCATTAGACTTCAAAGGTAGTTGGGTGGACCATTTGCCACTTATTGAATTTGCCTATAATAATAGCTACCATTCAAGCATCAAAATGGCACCGTATGAAGCTTTGTATGGAAGGAAATGTAGATCACCAATAGGATGGTTTGAAGTGGGTGAAACCACCTTGCTTGGTCCAGATCTAGTCCAACAGGCCATGGAAAAAGTCAAGGTAATACGACAACGGCTAGAAACAGCCCAAAGCCGTCACAAATCATATGCAGATGCTAGAAGGAGAGGACTGGAGTTCTCAGTAGGAGATTGGGTATTCTTAAAGGTGTCTCCAATGAAAGGTGTTATGAGATTTGGTAAGAAAGGGAAACTAAGCCCACGTTACATAGGGCCATATAAGATTATTAAAAGGTTTGGACAGGTTGCATATGAATTAGAGTTACCCCAGGAGCTTTCAATGGTTCATCCAGTTTTTCATGTCTCAATGCTCCGAAAATGTATAGGTGACCCATCTCGTATTACTCCTATTGAAGATATGCAGGTTACGGAAGATCTCACCTATGAAGAGCTACCTATTGCTATCCTAGACCGACAAGTTAGAAAGCTAAGGAATAAAGAAATACCTTCAGTAAAAGTGCTTTGGAGGAACCAACAGGTAGAAGAGATAACATGGGAGGCTGAGGAAGCAATGAGGTCTAAATATCCTTATTTATTTGAAGCTAAAGAGGAAGTCCAAGATACAGAGTTAAAGGAGTAGTAGGTATGTGAATATGAATTCTTATTATGTTTTCAAAAGTCTGTTTACACGGAAGTTTTATGCTTACATTCGGGGACGAATGTTCCTAAGGGGGGGAGGATGTAACACCCCACATCATACATGTACTAGTCCAACACAAATGAAACATGATATGGCAAGGTCAAATCCGCACATATTTTTTTTAAAAAAGTGCGTGACTTTTAGATTAAAGGGCTATATGTACGTCTAATACTTAAGATGACCGAGCGTATATAATTTTTAAGTCGAGTTAAGGAGAGTGTGACCTTAAATGAAGTGAAATAATTGAGGTGCTTGAGGGACTTAGCAAGCTAGTAGGTGAGTCACCTACGTGCTTAACAAGCTCGGTAAACGGAGACAAGGCCCAACGCCGAATTTGTTCAAGTCCGATAAAGAATAAACCCCGAGTTAAAGGTGCCATTTGGATCTATGGTTTAGCATCATTAAAGGACAACATTTGCAGCCTAATATAGATAGGAAAAAGGGCCAAATTACAATTACAATCCAATTCAAAATTTAAGCCCAAACTAAGTGGGCTTGGGGAGTAAATGTTTGCAACAAAGCCCATCCCATTTGAAGCCCAATAAGGCCCAAATGAAAGGGCCAAGCTGCTGCCCCATAACCTTACTAAAATAAGGCTAAAAGCCCAAAGAAAAGTCGGCCAAAAGTGGCCTATAAAAGGGAGCAACCAGCAGCAACTTTCAGCCATTTTCTTAAGCCTAAATTTCAGATTTCTCTTAAGTTTCCTTTTTGCTCTTTCTTCATTTTCTAAAGCAGCCAAGGCTTACTTCTAGGGTTCTTGAGGAGGACCTAATACTTGAGAGTTAAGGTAAGTAAAAATACCCATGGTTTGGTGTAATTTTTCCATGAAAAACATGAAGAGTATGTTGGTTGTATTGTGCAGGAATTTTGGGACAGCATGTGTTCCAATTTTGTGGTTCACTTTTCTTGTTAAATATGAGACTTTTATCTTGTTGGTTGGCTGATTTATGAAGTAATATGTATGCTTTTGAGAATTCTTGGGTCCATAATGATGTAAGAAGGCTGCTGAACCACTTGTACCTTCCGCAAAAAAACAAGTTCTTAAATGATGTCTTAATTCCGGTCATTTGTAAGAATTTGTGGACTGTTTTTGGGAATTGTTGTCCCACGTTTTTCATATACTTAGGGACTGTTCTTGGACTGGTTTAGGACTGTAATTATGTGTAAATATGTTGAGAACAGTTTGGGTAAGTTCGGAACGCATTTGGAATGGTTAACGTCGAAATGTAGCGGAAGGACGCAATATTGCGTTGTCTACTTACGTGTTGTGTAAAGTTGTGGTATGCTGTATTGTATGAGTTGTTATAATGCTGTTATGGGACTAAACATAGCTGGATATGACATGTATATGGGAATGTATGTTAGAAAATACGATTAGGAGTGGAAATGTTGAAAGAATACTCCTTGGTTGCTAATTCCGAGCTTGCTGCCCGGATGTTGTTTTTGGGTGAAATTGGATTATTAAGACGTGTTTATTAGCTACTAACACTAGTTTTATCACCTAATATGTTGTAGATAAGAGTTTGGAGGAAAAGGATACTACCCCGAGGTAATAACGACATAGTACAGCGAGGTATGTAAGGCAACTTGATTTCCTATTACTTGGCATGAAATCTATAGTCATCCTTAGCACATAAAGGCACGTACAAACTCCGACATGGCTACTAACCGTGTCCCCACCCTTTACCATGTCCATATGTCTCCATACATAGTCATTGTCAAACCTGCATATGTACTTGAATACCGAAGACGCATGAATTCCTTTTTACCAAACAAAGTCTATGTGTTGTTCAATCTTTGATACGATTCATTAGTTGTGTATCTCTCTTTTCATTGTGGTATTACCTTGTATGGTTGTTTATATGTCACATGTCTATTTCCCACAGTTCTAAAGGTTATGACCACCAAAAGAACCATCTCAAAGTAAATAAAAGATAACTTACAGTTGCTTATAAATGAGTGGTAGCCCAAGGGGTGGAAGAATCACCTAGCCAGGGTCGATCTCATTTGGGTGGTAGCCCGAGGGGTGAAGGAATCACCTAGCCAGGGTCGATCCCATTACAGATTTACCACTGATCAGCTGGTCATTTACATGATATATTGTGCACAGATTATACAGTAAAGAAAGATACAGTAATAAAAAGACATAAAGTACATGATTCCACAGTATGACTAAAGGTGGTCTTAGCTTTCATTTGAGTTCATATTTCATATACAGTATTTCCTGCCTTGCATATTCAGTACATTATCTCGTACTGACGTCCCTTACGGGGGACCTGCATTTCATGCTGCAGGTACAGGAGTTACTAGATCTCCCCAGTAAGAGTACAGGACTTCCAGCTGCTATTACTAAGCTCCAGGTTGCTTCGGGGCTTATGTGTTTAGAACTTGCATTTTGTATTGTATAGTTGGCCATGAGGCGGGGCCTGTCCCGACCCATTTGGTTATTGTTCCGTACTTAGAGGCTTTGTAGACTATGTATATTAAAGTGTGGTCATATAGTGTATTATAGACATCGTGGCTCCAACGGCCTAATCCTATGCATTTACTTTTGGTTTGTTTGTACAGTTTACTTTCATTTGACAGCCTATTGAGTATGGAAACCTCTTAAATGTTCATAGCAGGTGTATAGTTATATGTTGGTTCTCCCGAGCCTTGTCGGCAACGGGTGCCAGTCCGCCTTAATGGGGCTTAGGGCGTGACACTTATAATGATGTTATGAGGAAAATTATGCTGTTTTGTCTGTGTATAACATTATGAAATGATAAGCCATAGAAATATGTGATTTAAGATGAGGGTTTAATAATACTCTACCTATGCTTTACTATGTTATGGTGGGTTATGTTATATGATTTAAAAAGGGATTTGATTATTCTCCTCATGTCCAGTGAAGTTGATTTTGAGCATGTATGCATACCCACCATGTTTTACTAAATTTCGTACCAAGCTTCTTATGTTGACAAAGGCCTTATGGAAATATATGAGATTTACGAATGATATGAATTGCGAAGGGCCATTATGTATATTATGGACTATGAGAATGGTGTGAAGGTTATGAGACGTTATGAAAGCCCAAGCCTTGATATGATGAAGCTTTAATTTTCGGGAGCTACTCTATGATGATATTATGAAATATGATGCTTTGCATATTATGATAATAAGTATGCTTTGAAGTATTCTGTGGGATTTTGACCTAGCAACAAGCAAACCTTGGTAGATAACCAATGTCTTATAACTACATTGCTACCATAGGTTTATGAATTTGTTAATGGACCCATATAGCATAAGTTGCATGATTGACCAAAATGGGTGGTGTTCTATACGACACATGTAAATCAAATACTGAAATAGGTGGTGTTTCAATCATGTAAAGAAGATGTTTGTATCGAAATGGGTGGTATGCCTATTAGGTGATTATGAAGCACTTTCCAAAAAATGTGGAGTTCTTATAAGGCGAGTGTTTCTTTTACCCTTTCAAAGTAGACCACTCCATGTTCAATATGGAGCGAACACCGAAATTCCAAGTATGTAACACCCCACATCTTATATGTACTAGTCCAACACAGATGAAACATGATATGGCGGGGTCAAATCCGCACAAGTTTTAAACGTGCGTGAATTTTAGATTAAAGGGGTATATGTACGTCTAACGCTTAAGATGCCCGAGTGTATATAATTTTTAAGTCAAGTTAAGGAGATCGTGACCTTAAATGAAGTGAAATAAGTGAGGTGCTTGTGAGACTTAGGAAGCTAGCAGGTGAGTCACCTATGTGCTTAGCTTAAATAGGCTAGGTAAACGGAGAGAAGGCCCAACACCGAATTTGTTCAAGTCTAACAACGAATAAACCCCGAGTTAAGGATGTCATTTGGGCCCATGGTTTAGCATCATAAAGGACAACATTTGCAGCCCAAGATGAATAGGAAAAGGGCCAAATTACATTCACAATCCAATTCACAACTAGGGCCCAAACTAAGTGGGTATAAAGGAGAAAAATTTGCAGCAAAGCCCATATTCAGTACATTATCTCGTACTGACGTCCCTTACGGGGGACCTGCATTTCATGCTGCAGGTACAAAGAGTTACTAGATCTCCCCAGTAAGAGTACAGGACTTTCAGCAGCTGAACTGAGTTCCAGGTTGCTTCGGGGCTTTTGTGTCTAGAGCTTTTATTTTGTATCGTATAGTTGGTCATGAGGCGGGGCCTGTCCTGACCCATATAGATATTGTGCCTTACCTAGAGGCTTTGTAGACTATGTAAATTAAAGTGTGGTCAACTAGTATACTACAGACATCGTGGCTCCAACGGCGTAGTCTTATGCATTTACTTTTGGCTTGTTAATACAGTTTACTTTTTTTTGACCACATATTGAATATGAAAACCACTTAAATGTTCATAGCAGGTGCATAGTTATATGTTGGTTCTCTCGAGCCTTGTCGGCAAGGAGTGCCAGTCCGCCTTAATGGGACTTAGGGCATGACAGAAGTGGTATCAGAGCGGGTCGTCCTAGGTAGTCTACAAAGCCGTGCCTATGTAGAGTCTTGTTTATGGATGTGTTGTGCACCGCATTTATAAGCAGGAGGCTACGTGGCATTTAGGAGTTTTCACTTTCTTTTCATTCTTTAGATCGTGCCATAGAGCCAAGTGTTGTAGGTTGATTGTTTCTAACCTCTAAATTGTTTTGTACAACATGTATGCCTGAAACAAGGAAAAGGAAAGGCAAAGGAAAGAAAGTGGAAGTGGTAGTTGGTGCACCCAGTCGGGTGAGAAGACAAAATGAGGCCCAAGATGAGTCTCTATCACAAACATCTCCAACTCCTCCAGCTCCTGATGAACCAGGAAGTAGTGAAACTCCCCCAGAACCACCTACCGATGCTACCGTGCAGGATCTGAGAAATGCGGTTCAATTATTGACTCGGATAGTTGCTGGCCAGAGCCAAAGACAAATAGACCCCATTATAGGGGTAGGTGGTGTGAATAGGGTAACTAGCACGAGGATACATGACTTCCTTAATTTGGACCCTCCATCCTTTACCGGGTCAGATCATAATGAAGATCCACAAGACTTCATCGATCAGATCCAACGCACTTTAGATGTTATGCACATAAGCAGCACAAAAGCTGTGGAACTGGCATCATATAGATTGAACGGTGTGGCTATATTGTGGTATGAAGCTTAGAAGCAATCTAAGGGTATAGATGCACCTCCAACTACCTGGAAGGAGTTCAAAGAGGCCTTTCTTGACCTCTACTTGCCATTTAGAGATCCGAGAGGCCCGCGTAGATCAGGTTTTGAATCTCCACCAAGGGGGTATGAGCGTGAGGGAGTATAGTCTCCAGTTTAACTCCTTGGCCAGGTATGCTCCTAATATAGTTGCTGCTATGGCATATAGAGTTCATCGATATGTGGATAGGTTGGATTCGTATCTGGTAAGAGACTGTACCATTGCTTCTCTGAATAAAGACATGGATATAGCGAGGATGCAAGCATTTGCACAAAAACTAGAGGATCAGAGGCAAAGAAGAAGGACACAAGAGTTAGAAAGAGGACAGTCCAAGAGGGCTAGATCTATAGGGCAGTTTGTACCATCCCAAGGTGAATTTAGGCCCTGATTTCCTAATAAACCACCTAGACCATCATCCTCCTACTTTGCAGTCAGTGCTCCACCACAACTTAAAGGGTCTAAAGGTAATTAGTTCAGTCAAAGAAGTGAGGGCCAAGGTGCACGAACAACAGGATATTCGGCCAGCAAGCAAATCCCTCCTAGGCAGCCTTGCAAACAATGTGGGAGGAGTCATTTAGGTACATGTCGTGTTGGGACAGATGCTTGTTATTGGTGTGGTGTACCAGAGCATATGATGAGAAATTGCCCAAAAAGACGTGTGGGTGATATAGCACAACCTACTGGGTTAGCTGTTGCATCATCATCATCTGTTCCTCCATTAGGTAGGGGTCAGCAAACACCTACAGGCCGTGGTAGAGGTAGTAGAGGGGCAGCTAGCTCCAACGGAGCCTAGAATCGCACTTATGCTCTGGGGAGTCGGCCAAATTTAGAAGCTTCACCTGATGTGGTCACAGGTACATTGTCCATCTTTTCACATAATGTGTATGCATTAATTGACCCTGGTTCTACATTATCATATATCACTCCACTAGTGTCTGGGAAGCTTAAAAGAACACCTTAATTATTGAACGAGCCATTTGAAGTGTCTACACCAATCAGTGAATCTATTATAGCTAGAAGGGTCTATTATGACTGTCTAGTAACTATTTGTGATCGTGACATATTGGCTGACCTTGTTGAGTTAGATATGGTGGAATTTGATGTTATAATGGGTATGGATTGGTTAGCTTCTTGCTATACTGCTGTGGATTGCCGAACTAAGAGAGTGTATTTCCATTTTCCAAATGAGGCAGTCCTTGAATGGGAAGGTAATGTTGGGGCACCAAATGGTATGTTTATTTCCTATTATAAGGCAAGGAAGATGATGTCAAAGGGATATATATGTCATCTAGTTAGAGTAAGGGATATGCAAGCAGAATCACCAACTCTTCAATCTGTTCCCGTAGTAAATGAATTTGTTGATGTATTTCCCCAAGAGCTTCTAGGTTTACCTCAAGAACGAGAAATAGATTTTGTCATTGACTTACTTCCAGGCACTCGACCTATTTCTATCCTTCCATATAGTATGGCCCTGACAGAATTACGTGAATTAAAGGAGCAATTAAATGATTTTCTAGAGAGGGGTTTTATAAGACCTAGTGTGTCCCCTTAGGGTGCACCAGTGTTATTTGTACGTAAAAAGGATGGAACCTTGAGAATGTGTATTGACTATCGACAATTGAATAGGGTGACAATTAAAAACAAATACCCCCTCCCCAGGATTGATGATTTATTTGATCAGTTACAGGGTGCCAAATGCTTTTCTAAAATTGATTTGAGGTCAGGTTATCACCAAGTGAGGGTGAAGGAGAAAGATATACCCAAGACAACCTTTAGGACACGCTATGGTCATTTTGAATTTCTTGTTATGTCATTTTGGGCTGACAAATGCACCAGCAGTTTTTATGGACTTAATGAACAGGGTATTCAAAGCATTCTTGGATGTCTTTGTGATAGTATTCATAGATGACATTTTGGTGTATTCAAGATCAGAAGAGAACCATGAAAATCGAAAATTACAAGTTCTTCGTAATCGAAAATTGTATGCCAAGTTTTCCAAATGTGAATTTTGGTTGAAATCCATGGCATTCTTGGGTCATATTGTATCTGATGAAAGAATAAGGGTTGATTCACAAAAGATAGAGGCAGTGAAAGATTGGCCAAGGCCAACAACAGCCACAGAAGTTCGAAGCTTCTTAGGGTTGGCAAGTTATTACAAAAGATTTGTTGAAGGGTTTTCTTCTATTTCTGCACCTCTAACAAAGTTGACACATAAGGCGACCAAATTTCAATAGAATGATGCATGTGAAAGGAACTTTCAAGAGTTGAAAAGCAGGCTAACTTCTGCACCTGTATTAGTGCTTCTAGAAGGCACAGAGGGGCATGCGGTGCATTGTGATGCTTCGGGGGTTGGCTTAGGGTGTGTATTGACACAACAAGGTAGGGTAATTGCTTATGCCTCAAGACAACTGCGGCCACATGAGAAAAACTACCCAACACATGACCTTGAGCTAGCAGCTGTTGTGTTTGCCTTGAAAATATGGTGCCATTATTTGTATGGAGTTCATGTTGACATATATACTGACCATAAGAGCCTGCAGTACATCTTTAAACAGAAAGACCTAAATTTAAGGCAGCGGAGGTGGCTGGAGCTAATAAAGGATTATGATGTTGATATACTATACCATCCGGGGAAAGCAAATGTGGTAGCTGATGCTCTGAGTCGTAAGGCAATCATGAATATTGGTGAGCAGTCTGTGGTACGTCTATGAGTGGCTAAGGATCTACGTCAACTAGCCAATTTAGGAGTTCGCCTCATTGAAACTCCAAAAGAAGGGGTTGTTGTGCATAATACTGCGGAGTCTTCTTTGGTAACAGAGGTAAGAGAAAAATAGTTCAAAGATCCTGTTCTATGATGAGTTAAGGAGAAGGTGAGTCAAGGCACGATGAAGGGCTTTGATCTTACCCAAAATGGAGTACTTTATTGTCAAAATATATTATGTGTTCCTAATATAAATGGATTAAGAAGGAGGATAATGGAAGAAGCCCATCATTTAAGATATTCTATCCATCCAGGATCAACTAAGCTGTATCATGACCTGAAGGGAATGTTTTGGTGGGAAGGCATGAAAAAGGACCTTGCAGAATTTGTGGCTCATTGTCCGAATTGCCAACAAGTTAAAGTAGAGCACCAAAAGCTGGGAGGTTATATGCAATGTATAGAGCTTCCAGCATGGAAGTGGGATATGATTAATATGGATTATGTTACTAGGTTGCCTCGCTCGTTTCAGAAGTTTGACTCCATATGGGTGATAGTTGATAGACTCACAAAGTCAGCACACTTCTTGCCAGTTAGGAGTGATTATACAGCTGAAGAGTATGCAAAGCTATACCTCAAAGAGATAGTTAGGCTACACGGGGTCCCAATCTCCATTATATCTAATCGGCTCAATTCACCGCAAAGTTTCGGAAATCCTTCCAAAGGATCTTAGGGACACAAGTGAATTTAAGCACAGCTTTCCACCCGCAGACAGATGGTCAAGCAGAATGCACCATTCAAACACTTGAAGGTATGTTGCGGGCTTGTGTATTGGACTTCAAAGGTAGTTGGGTGGACCATTTTCCTCTTATTGAATTTGCCTATAATAATAGCTACCATTCAAGCATCAAGATGGCACCATATGAAGCTTTGTATGGAAGGAAGTGTAGATCACCAATAGGATGGTTTGAAGTAGGTGAAACCACCTTGCTTGGTCCAGATCTAGTCCAACAAGCCATGGAAAAAGTCAAGGTAATACGACAACCGCTAGAAACAGCCCAAAGTCGTCACAAATCATATGCGGATGCTAGAAGAAGAGAACTGGAATTCTTAGTAGGAAATTGGGTATTCTTAAAGGTGTCCCCAATGAAAGGTGTTATGATATTTAGTAAGAAAGGGAAACTAACCCACGTTACATAGGGCCATATAAGATGATTAAAAGGTTTGGATAGGTTGCATATGAATTAGAGCTACCCCAGGAGCTTTCAATGGTTCATCCAGTTTTTCATGTCTCAATGCTTCGAAAATGCATAGGTGACCCATCTCGTATTACTCCTATTGAAGATATGTAGGTTTCAGAAGATCTCACCTATGAGGAGGTACCTATTGCTATCCTAGATAAAAAAAAATTAGAAAGCTAAGGAATAAAGAAATACCTTCAGTAAAGGTACTTTGGAGGAACCAGAAAGTAGAAGAGATAATGTGGGAGGTTGAGGAAGCAATAAGGTCTAAATACCCTTATTTATTTGAAGCTAAAGAGGAAGTCCAAGATATGGAGTTGAGGGATTAGTAGGTACATGAATATGAATTCTTATTATGTTTTAAAAAGTCTGTTTACACGAAAGTTCAAACTTGTTTAACCTATTCAATTATGCTTACATTCGGGGATGAATGTTCCTGGGGGGAGGATGTAACACCCCACATCATACATGTATTAGTCCAACGCAGATGAAACATGATATGGCAGGGTCAAATTCGCACACATTTTAAACGTGCGTGAATTTTAGATTAAAGGGGTATATGTATATCTAACGCTTAAGATGACCGAGTGTATATAATTTTTAAGTCACGTTAAGGAGATCGTGACCTTAAATGAAGTGAAATAAGTGAGGTGCTTGTGAGACTTAGGAAGCTAGCAGGTGAGTCACCTACGTGCTTCGCTTAAATAGGCTAGGTAAACAGAGACAAGACCCAACAACGAATTTGTTCAAGTTTGACAACAAATAAACCCCAAGTTAAGGATGTCATTTGGGCCCATGGATTAGCATCATAAAAGGACAACATTTGAAGTCCAAGATGAATAGGAAAAGGGCCAAATTACATTCACAACCCAATTCACAACTAGGGCCCAAACTAAGTGGGTATAAAGGAAAAATATTTGCAGCAAAGCCCATCCAATTGAAGCCCAATAAGGCCCAAGTGAAAAGGCCAAGTTGCTGCATCATAACCTTAATAAAGTAAGGCTGAAAATCCAAAAGAAAGTCGGCCAAAAGTGGCCTTATAAAAGGGAGCAAAATACAACAACTTTTAATCATTTTCTTAAGGCCAAAAATCAGATTCGTCTCAAAGTTTCTCCTTGCTCTTTCTTCACTTTGTAAAGCAGCCAAGGCTCACCTCTAGGGTTCTTGAAGAGAACCTAATCCTTGAGGGCTAAGGTAAGTAATAATACCTATGGTTTGGTGTAATATTTCCATGAAAAACATGAAGAGTATGCTGGTTGTACTTGTGTAGGAATTTGGGACAATATGTGTTCCAAAGATTGTTGTCCACTTTTCTTGTTAATTAAGAGGCTTTTCTCTTATTGGTTGGCTCTATTATGAAGTAATATGTATGTTTTTTACAAGGTTTGGTTTTGTAGTTGTGTAAAAAGGCTGCTGCACCATTTTTATCTTCCGCGAAAATAAGTTCTTATATGATACCTAAATTGCGCCCTTAGCAGGAATTTGTGGACTGAATATTTGGAATGGTTGTCTCATGTTTTCCATCCACTTGGGGGACTGTTTTTGTACTGTTTTGGGACTGTATTTGTGTGTAAATATGTTGAGGAAAGTTTGGTTGAGGTTGAAACAGATTTGGAATTGTTGACGCCGAAATGTAGCGAAAGGATGTAATGTTACGTTGCCTACTTGCGTGTTGTGTAGAATTGTTGTATGTTGTACTTTATGAGCTGTTGTAACACTATTATGGGATTGAAACAAGCTAGATAAGACACGTATATGAGAACATGTATTAGAAAATACGATTAGGAGTGGAAATGTTGAAAGAATACTCTTTGGTTGCTAATTTCGATCTTGCTGCCCGGATATTATTTTAGGGTGAAATTGGATTACCAAGATGTGTTTATTAGCTGCTATACTAGTTGTATCACGTACTATATTGTCGATAAGTGTTTGTAAGAAAAGGATACTACTCCGAGGTAATAACGACATAGTACAACTAGGTATGTAAGGCTACTTGATTTCCTAATACTTGGCATGAAATCTACGTCCGTCCTTGGTACATAGAGGGTACTTACCAACTATGACATAACTAATAATTGTGTCTCCACTCTTTACCATGTTCATATGTTCCCATACATAGCCATTGTCAAATTTGCTTACATACTTGGGTACCAAATATACATGAGTTCCTTTTTACCAAATAAAGTCCATGTGTTGTTTAATCTCCTATACGGTTCATTAGTTGTGTATCTCTCTTTTCATTGTGGTATTATCTTGTATGGTTGTTTTATATGTCACATGTCTATATTCCTACAGTTCTAAAGGTTATGACCACCAAAAGAATCATTTGGAAAGTAAATAAAAGATAACTCACAGTTGCTTATTAATGGGTGGTATCCCAGGTGCGGAAGAATCACCTAGCATGGGCCGATCCCATATTACAGGGGGTATCCCAGGGGTGAAAGGAAAGACTAGCATAGGTCAATCCCGATATTGATTTACCACTGATCAGCTGGTCATTTACATGATATATTATGCACAGATTATACAGTAAAGAATGGTAAAGTAATAAAAACACATAAGGTACATGATTCCACAGTATGACTAAAGGTGGTCTTTTCATCCTTACACACCAGTGTGTGATATCATTTGAGTTCTTATTTCATATACAGTATTTCCTGCCTTACGTATTCAGTACATTATCTCGTACTGACGTCCCTTACGGGGGACCTGCATTTCATGCTGCAGGTACAAGAGTTACTAGATCTCCCTAGTAAGAGTATAGGACTTTCAGCTACTGTTACTGAGCTCTAGGTTGCTTCGGGGCTTTTGTGTCTCGATCTTTTATTTTATATTGTATAGTTAGTCATGAGGCGGGACCTGTCCCGACCCATATAGATATTGTTCCTTACCTAGAGGCTTTGTAGACTATGTAAATTAAAGTGTGGTCAAGTAGCATACTATAGACATCGTGGCTCCAACGACCTAGTCTTATGCATTTACTTTTGGCTTGTTAATACAATTTACTTTCTTTTGACAGCATATTGAATATGGAAACCTCTTAAATGTTCATAGCAGGTGCATAGTTATATGTTCGTTCTCCCGAGCCTTGTCGGCAACGGGTGCCAGTCCGCCTTAATGGGACTTAGGGCGTGACAAAATAGTAGCTTGCTTGGTCTTACATGTCGGTTATTGTCTCTTCCCATATACATATGCTTTGATATATGACTTGATAATTCCTCATGTATATGGAACCATAGTATTGAACATGCATGACATATTAAGCATACATCCATTTATCATAATTATACATATTTTCTAATTCTAACTTATGTTCTTTGTTACATTTACACCCCACATACTTAGTACATTCCAAGTACTAACACATACTTTTTGCCTACATGATCTAACCATGTAGGGAGCAGAATTCCTTTCCATCCACCTCCTCAACGTGGCTAGCTGGCTCGAGTGAAGATTTTTATATTGGTGAGTCCTCCACTTGCAGGGATAATATCTATTTACTTTCATGACATGTTTAGAACTTGCTTATTTTTGGTTACTATCTTCGAAGGTGAGCCTGGGAGATATCCTCACCCCTGTTTTATAGGGATTGTCCTGTGTCTATATTATAGAAAGTCTTGCCTTGTAATTTTATTGAACTAGACATGGTAGATTTTGACATAATTCTTTGGATGGATTGGTTACATGTATATCATGCCACTATTGATTGTAGGACTTGTAAGGTTAGGTTCCAATTTCCTAATGAACTCATCCTTGAGTGGGAAGGTTGTGATTTGGTGATCAAGGGTAGGTGCATCTCTTATCTCAAGGATCAAACGTTGCATTTATCATCTTTTGCGAGTTATGGTTGTCGAGTCTAAAGTCCCTCCTATTGAGTTGGTTCTCGTGTTGAATGAGTTTCTTGATGTCTTTTCTGATGAACTTCATGGTGTACCTCCCAAACAGGAGATAGATTTCGGTATAGATCTCCTCCTCGATACTCAACCCATTTCCATTCCTCTCCATCGAATGGCCCCAATGGAGTTGAAAGAGTTAAAGGATCAATGGAAAGATTTGTTCGAGAAGGGTTCATAAGGCCTAGTAACTCACCTTGGGGTGCGCTAGTGTTTTTTGTAAGAAAGAAGGATGGTTATTTTAGAATGTGTATCGACTAACAACGACTCAATAAGGTCCCGTGAAGAACAAGTATCCATTGCCAAGGATCGATGACCTATTTGATCAATTGCAAAGGGCTAGTCACTTCTCAAAGATTGACCTTCGGTCTGGGTATCATCAATTGAGGGTAAGGGAGTGTGATACTCAAATTTTGAATTCGGGGTGATGTCCATCGACCTAAGAAATACTCCATCAATATTTATGGATCTCATGAATAGGGTCTTTAAACCCAATCTCGACATGTTTGTGGTGGTGTTTATTGATGACAAATTCATCTATTCCCTGAATGAAGAGGAGCATGCAAATCATTTGAGGGTAGAGTTGCAAACACTGAGGGAAGAAAGGCTCTTTGCTAAGTTCGACAAATGTGAGTTTTGGTTGAAAGAAGTTGCTTTCTTAGGTCATGTGGTGTCAGGTGATGGGACTAAGGTCGATCCAAAAAAGACAAATATGATAAGAAATTAGCCTTGACCCTTGACTCCGATAGACATTAGGAGCTTCTTGGGTTTGGCCAATTACTATCGAGGGTTTGTGAATGGTTTCTCCTCAATTAATTCTACTTTGCCAAAATTGACCTAAAAGAAGGGCATATTTGTAAAAATCGAAGAATGAGAAAGACGTTTCTAAACCTTGAAGGACAAGCTTACATCCGCTCCTATTTTGACTCTATTGGAAGGGTTCGTGGTGTATTGTAATGCTTCGAGAGGTAGCTTGGGGTGTGTATTGATACAAAATGACAAAGTCATCCCCTTTGCTTCTAGGCAACTAAAGACGCATGAGTGCAACTACCAGACCTATGATCTTGAATTAGCAGTCGTGGTATTTGCCTAGAAAATATGGCACGCCAATTTGTATGGGGTTCATGTAGATGTGTGCACCAACCATAAAATTCTTCAATACATGATCACCCAAGGGGATTTATATATGAGGCAAAGAAGGTGACTTGAATTCCTTAAAGATTATGATATGAGTGTGCATTACCATCCGGGAAGTGTTGATGTCATGGTCGATGCCCTAAGTCAGGTATCCATGGATAGTGTGGCTCACATTGATGATAACAAGGAGTTGGCAAAGGATGTCCATCAGCTGGCTAGGTTGGGAGTTAGATCGAATGAGGCCAAAAATGGCGGTGCAATGGTAATAGATGGTCTAAAGTCCTCCTTGATTGAAAAGTCAAATCAAAACATGACCTTGACCCTGCTTTAGTGGAGTTGAAGTAATTAGTGGAAGATGGAAAAGTGGAGGTTTTCCCCCAAGGGGGAGATCACATTATTAGGTACCAAGGTAGGTTATGTGTGCCCAATATTGACGACTTAAGTGATATGATTTTGAAAGAGGCCCATAACCCCTCTTATTTTATTCACCTTGATTCTACCAAGATATATAAAGATTTGAGAGAAGTGTATTGGTGGGGTGGTATGAAGAAAGACATTTCCAAATTTGTAGGCATTTTCTATAATTGCCAACAAGTCAAGGCCGAGCATCAAAGGTCTGGTGGTTTGACCCAAGACGTATAGATTCCTACTTGGAAGTGGAAAGAGATCAATATGGACTTTGTAATTGGTCTCCAAAGAATAGAAAACATTTTGACTCAATTTGGCTTATTGATGATCGAATGACGAATTCAGCTCACCTCATACTAGTTAAGACAACCTATAGTGCTAAAGATTACACCAAGTTGTATATTCACGAGTTGGTGAGATTGCATGGGTTTCCATTGGCCATTATTTTTCATTGTGGTGCTCAATTCACGTCGCACTTTTGGAGGTCCTTCAAGAAAGGCCTTCGAACTAAGGTCAAGCTTAGCATGGCTTTTCACCCACAGAGGAATGGCAAAGCCAAGTGGACTATCAAAACTCTTGAGGATATGCTCAGGATTTGTGTCTTGGGTTGTAAGGGTAGTTGTATTAGAATCTTCCAATTATATAGTTAGCATACAACATTAACTATCACTCTAGCATTGGAATGACCCCCTTTAAAGCCTTTATGGGAGGCAGTCGAGATCCCTGGTTGGTTAGTTTAAAGTGGGAGAAATGGCTTTGTTGGGTCCAAATCTAGTTATGTAATGTTTAGAATAGGTGAGGATGATAGGGGAGAGATTGAAGGCAACCAAAAGATGGAGAAAATCTGATGTCGATAGTAAACGAAGAGACCTTGAGTTTGAAGTTTCACCAATTAAGGGCATGGCTCGTTTTGGCAAGAAGGGGAAATTGAGTCCTTGGTATGTAGGGCCTTATTGGATCTCAAGACATATGGGTAGAGTAGCATATGAATTAGAGTTGCCCATAGAAATGAGTATTGGTCATCTGTTTTTTCATTTCTCCATGTTGAGAAAATGTATTGGGGACCCTAGTTCCATTGTGCCCATAGAAATGGTAAATGTTGAAGGGAATTTAACTTATGAGGAAGTCCTGGTGGAAATTTTTGAGAGATAAGTCAAGCGGTTGAGAAACAAAGACATAGCATCCATTAATGTCCTTTGGAGGAACCAACATGTAGAAAGTGCCACTTGTGAAGCCGAAGCCAATATGAAAAAGTGATACCCCTATCTCTTTCATTCTAATCAAGCTTGAGGTACTACGATCTTTCCTATTTTAGAACCTCCTTCGCTTTCTTGTCATTCTCATGTTATTTATGCATGGTTATGTGATTTTGAGGTTACATTGTAAATGCTATTTGACACATAATTTAAAGGTTTTCACTGCATCTGTTATGGTGCATGTATTCCGTTCTTTAGAGCCTGTCTTAGCACATTCATGGAAAAATGTTCCCAAGGAGGAAATATTGTAAGATCCCACCAATAAGAAGTATGAAAATGCAAGAAAATAAGTTCTGGAAATTTTAGATTGTCAGCTACTGCGAGGGGTCTTTCGGGTCGTAAGCTGTTGTACGATCCGTAAGTTAGCTCGTGAAACCTAGGGAACTCTTAGTGAAATTTAGGATTTTTGGGGACTTGACCTACAACTTATCAGATGGCCCCTAAAATGACTTACGAGCCGTAAGTCGTATTGTGGGTAAGAGAACAGTTTCTGAAAGTTCAACAATGACAACTGACGAAACCATCTCTACAACTCGTAGATCAGACTCTAGCCGATAACTAGGGTCTCGTGGTCCTGTCCGACTAGGTTTTAAAGAGGGAAAATTCAACATCCTATCTATTAAATCCTAAGTTACATTGTTTTACCCCTCAAAGGACCCCTTATCAGCATAAACAACCCTAATCCATTCATACCTTTCCATTTAAAAAATATTCTATATCCTAAACCTCTCTCAAGCCTCCTCCAAGAGCACAAGCAAGAAGGCAAAGCTAAGGGTTTTGTTTCTTCATCACCAAACCAGAGTTTTCTCCATTTAATCACTAAGGTACATGGGTTTTCATTGTGGGAACCTTCTCCCACAAGCTCAACCATTCTTCCTCTAATTTTATTGCAAGTAACAGGTATTTATGAAGACTCTATGTCCTCTTTTGCATGATATGAACATTAAGAAACTTATGATGATGTTATGAAGAATATTATGCTATTTTGTCTTTGTATAACATTATGAAATGCTAAGTCATGGGAATATGTGGTTTAAGATGAGAATTTAATGATGTAACTATGCTTTATTGTTTTATGATGGGTTATTTTGTATGATTTAAGAAAGGATTCTTTATTCTCCTTATGTGTAGAGATGTGGATTTTGCATGATTTTGAGCATGTATGCGTACCCACTATGTTTTACGAAATTATGCACCAAGCTTCTTATGTTGACAAAGGCCTTATGGCAAGGTATGAGATTTATGAATGATATGAATTGCGAAGGGCTATTATGTATGTTATGTACTATGACAATGTTGTGAAGGCTATGAAAAGTTATAAAGTTGCATCCTTAATATGATGAAGCTTTGGTTTTGAAGAATTACTCTATGATAATATTATGAAATAGGATGCTTTGTATATTATGATAATAAGCATGATTTTAAGTATTTCTTGGCATCGTTACCTAGCATCGAGTGGACCTTGTTAGATAACCAGTGTCCCATTACTATATTGCCACCATGGGTTAATGAATTAGTTAATAGATCTATATAACTTAAGTTGCATGATTGACCAAAATGGGTGGTGTTCCCGTATGACACGGTTGAATCAAATGCCAAAATAGGTTGTGTTCCCGTAAGGTTTACAAGATGTGTATACCAAAGTAGGTGGTATTCCTATAAGGTGATTATGAAGCATTTTCTAAGAAAACTAGAGTTTCCATAAGCTGATTATTTGGTTCATCCTTGCAAGGTAGACAACTCCATGTTTGGTGTGTAACGACCACCGAAATTCCAAGTAGTAGCTCGCTTACTCTTACATGTCGGTTATGGTCCCGTCCAATATATGTATGCTATGCTATATAACTTGATGATTCCTCGTGTATATGTAACCATGGCATTGAGTATGCATGACATCTTGAGTTTATATCCATTGATTATGATTATGCATATTGTCTAATTCTAACTTCTATCGTTGTTGTATTTGCACCACCCACACTTAATACATTCCAAGTACTAATGCATAATTTTTGCATACATGATCTAACCATGTAGGGACCAGAGTTTCTTTCATCCACCTCCTCTACGTGGCTAGCCGACTCAAGTGAATATTTCCTATTGGTGAGTCCTCCACTCCTGGGGACAACATCCATTTACTTTCATGCCTTAATTAGAACTTGTCTCTTCTTTGATACCATCTTTGATGGTGAACCCAAGAGATGTCTTGCCCCCCGTTCTATTCATGATTAGAGGTGTTGTTGGATATTTTTATTGTTATGGATGATTGAGCTTCACTCATTATTCTATGTAGTTACTGAAGGTTTCCCTTAGTCCTCATTCCCTTATGTACTTGTTGTATAATGATGGTGATGAGATAAAAGTCCCAAGTCCCTAATTGCGCCCATAACATGAGTCATACTTACCTGCCTTTTAGATCTATTTTTTAAGTGATCCATGCTTATCCTCTTCCCTACAACATCCCCATCGCATGAGCTCAAAGCCCTGATTCCCTTAGAAATTATATGCTATGTGCTTTGTTGATCTTCTATGCTTCTGCGAAAAGCAAGGATGTGCTATGGACGCTTAAGAGGCTTGTTGGGAACCCCTTGGGATACCATTCGCCGTGTTATATCTAGGCCCTTGGCTTGGCGCTTGACATTCAGGGTTCTGGATCCTTATTATAGAGATGGGCACTTTACTAGTGAGTTGGCATCTAATAACCTTAGCAAGTATCATTTGTGGCAGTTGGGATATGGTACGTTCTAGGTAGGGGACACACCTTTGATTCTGTGTTCTCTTAGGGCCTTAGCCTAGGCTTTGACCGATGCTGCACTAGGGGTACTATGCATAGAGCCACAAAATTGCTTATATATTGTGGTATTTGAGGCCCAATTTGACTACTAGGGCTTCGAGGCCCGGGTTTATTGTCATACTATCTGGCCCTAGATATCTAGATGACTTCCCTTAGCAGGATGCTAGGTCGGGAAGAATAGGGGTTCGAGGTTTGTTACTCTGTTAGGGATTCGAGGCCTCATTTGATATGGATTCTCAGAACCATACACCTTTACACATCCTGATTGTGTGTGGGTGTACCCTCTGAGCTTAGAAGGGCTCAGAGGGCGTATAAGCATCGATATTAGGGCGTTAATAATGATGAGTGCATGACTTGCACTCATTTCTTACTCATTTTTTACAATTTTGTGTTGTTAATCTCTCATAACTTAAGGCTGATTATGATTTGAATGGTGTATGTTACAGGTACATATGGGTTGGATTTGGCCTTGCTAAAAAGAATTGATGATTGGAGCTGAATTGGACCAAAAAGAAACTGAAATGCATAAAATGGTACTTGGTGGCAGATACACTCCATGAACGTAGCCTTCAAGCCCATGATCATAGAGCTGTGACAAGCAGAGAAGCATGAACAAGCTAGAACCAAGCGTGAAGGCGGAGCATAAGGAAACATAATCTTCGCGATCATAGAATGTTGTGCGCGATTGCAGAATGTTGTAGTGATTAGTGTCGAGGAAACTATGTAATTTCAACATTTCTAGTGCCAAAATCAAATATACATGCAGTCCCAACCCACATTTAGAGAAGAACATGATTCAGACTTGAGAAGAACATTCGTACATCCTTGAAGAAGAAAAACACACCTTTGTGTAGATTCTAGTTTAGGGTGAGAATTTAGAGCAAGTTTTTACAAATTCTTAAGTGGAATGAAAAGTGTAGGCTTCACTTATGCCTGTCTTTCAGTCTCTCTTTCTTTCCTTGTCTTGAATGCTAAATTTTTAGATTTAACTAAGCTTGGATGATAAATTGTATATAGGTCTTGATTATATCCTTTTCTTTAATCCTTAGTTAAAGATTTACTTGCAAAATCAAGAGAGTTTCTCCCAAATTGCTTTGATTGTTTGAAATGATTTACGGGTTCATGTTTATCTTTTTGCGTAACTTAGATTTGAGGTTGGTACTTGAATCTAGCTTAGATCTTCAACTATTTCTTTAGCGAGTGTAGTTGAAGCGAAGGATTGCATGAAAGTCATGGGTTTATGTGTTGAGAGCCTCAAAGGGGACTCAACTTTTGAGAGTTTTTATTGAGGTGCTAAAGCCAAGTGTATCTTTGAGTGTCTCGCGTAAGAGGCCATAGTTGGATCTTGCGAAACATCACCTTTCCTAGACGGGGTGATTACAAGCAACCTAGCCTACCCATAGAGTTAATTTGATACTAAGTGTGATGGATCAGTTGAGCTTGTATTGATTCTCGTATCCCTTATCCTTGCTCCATTGCTTGATTAATCCTTGCCAAATTGTTTCCCAGGAGTAGTTGTTAGCTTAGTTTCCCCCAATTTTAGTTATAATTCTTGCTTCATTCTCGCTTATCGAGTCAAAATCTAGTAGGTACAGTTCCTTGCTCTACTCATTTACCAACACATTATTTCCTATGTGATTCGACCCCGACCTCTTAAGTTGGGTAATATGCTGATGACAACCGCCCCTACTTCCTTTGCGTAGCCGAGTTGAGCGACATAAATACCCACCTATACTCCGACTCCTTGACAATGTGATACTGAGGGACTGAGCTTTGGTATATTTTGTAAGTTGGATTGTGATGTTTTACTTTATTCGTGTCGTGGGGACATGATGGGGTTACTGTGATACTTACTATTAGTCAGGTTCCGATTTTCTAGTATTACTATAGTTCTCTATTATTTGAGCATTCTATACATTCATAGTATTTCACTCAGTTAGCCGATGTTTCCTACTGGGTGTCTTTTACCAGTACTTACCTCTACATTTTTGCATCTTCATATGGTGCATGTCAAGATACTAGCTACAGTCATTAATTGTTTGCTATTTGAAAGCATTATAGGAGACAGTAGGCAAGCACCAACAACTCCAAACACGCTACAGTCTCCTTTCTTTTTTATGGCTGTCTATTATATCCAGACATTGGCCTTGTAAAGTGTAGTAACTTGTATTTGTAAGGGTATACTTGGTTATATATATTATGGTTATTATATATATATATATATATATATATATATATATATATATGTATATATATATATATATATATATATATATATATATGTATATATATATAAATAGGTATGTGTTATGTCTATTGTAGCTCTGTGCAGTTTGATGAGTCCATATTTTGGACTCATTTTGGGGCTAGTTTGTAAATAAACATTTTCCTTGGTATGCTATTATTTCCAATATCTAATGAATATGCATGTGTTATATTAGGAAATGGAGTTAAAAGAGTACAAATGGATAGTACTTGACAAATCTTGGAAAGGGAGAAAAAGTGTAAAAAAATCGCCTATAAATTCGGTGATCCGTCGAACACTCATAGAGACCGCCTAGCATTGTAGCGACCAAATTTCAAGCCCAAGTTAGGAAAGTGGTAAGAATCGATGTCACAAAACGTATTTGCGCACCGTCAAATGGCTCAAAAGACCGCCTAAAGTTGTAGTTCTCAAAGCCCCAAAAACATGACAAGAAGGCAATAGGATAGGAACTTCGGTGAATCATTGAATTATATATGCAGAATTAATAAACATCGCCCAATGTTGTAGAGGAAGAAGCCTTAAGAGGATATAGAGGAAAGCGATCAAGTGCACATTAGGTACATCACCGGAGTGCTTGACGATGGTCGGCATTGACCGCTGAATGGAAATTTGTAACACAAACTCTCACACTTTTGTATGAACTATTTAAGAAAATTCGAAAGTACATTGTATATATCATATCATTCTTTTCAGTTTTACAGCGAGAGTAGTATATAAATCATTCCTTCTTTAGAGTACAAGCGGTGATAGGGTTTTCAAACACTGGGGAAGAAAAACTTGAGTAGTTTGGCTGGTGATAATCAACTATTCTCTATTCAATATTGTTACCCATGACTTCAGGTGCTATATTTGGTATTAGATCTCTAATTTCTAGCATGTGGCTAAAACCCTCATGTTGGGGGGTGTGCTATTGATATGGGTTCTTACTTTATTTATTAGGTCTTTAATATTTCGACTTATTTGTAGTTGATTTGAGTGAATTTATATCTATTAATATGTTTAATCTATGATTTCAAGGTTGCAAACTTTGGGTTCACTTTAGAACTCTCATTATTGCTTTAACTGGAATGATTAGAGTATGGAATGGATGTAATGGCTGGAAAGCTTCTAGGGTTTTAGTTGAAGTCCATAAATATGGATTCAATGGCCAAGTTATTAAGGGTTTTGCTGAGACTTCTTAGGCCAAGTATGTCCTGGGCGGTCCATGTATGATATCGTAATTGAAACATATGAAATGCTCATATGTCGTAACTGAACGTGGGTTACAAGCAACCTAGCCTATTCACTCATTATCAACTCATTTATTGAATTATTTTGATCCAACTTATAGATTGATTCCTATATTTGCACATCCCCATCATCTTCCCTAATTTGTTGATCAATTTGTTAATTATATATTGTATAGTTTGAATCTTGCCTTTAATTATTACAAACCCCTCAGATCCAACAATTGCTTAGTCCAATGAACCACTTCTATTTGTAAACCACGATTCCCTATGGGATTCGACCCCAACCTCTCTATTGGGTCATTATGCTAATGACGATCACCCCTGCTTTCTCTGAGTAGTCGGGTTGAGAGACATCAAAAATGGTGTTATTGCCGGGGAATCGACAAGTTCCTGACTGAAGTGTTTGTTGAGCTTTGTTCTGGTAATTAGAATTGTTTTATTGTTTTTTTGCTATTGAAAGATAGGTGTTAAGATTGAGGATGATGGGAGTGACCATGGTGAGAATGTTGGAGATTCTAATGATATGCAGGGTGTTAACTGGGACCAAGTGGGAAGTATAGGTGATATCCGACAAGCCCTGTTGGCCAAAGGAGTTAATTTTCATGTGAGAAGCACTATGTTGTAACTCCTCTAGATGAAGGGATCATTTAGAGGACTTTCCCATTTGGATCCTCATGAACACCTCAAGAACTTTGTTGATGTCTGTTTCCCATTCAATTTCAACAGAGTGAGAGAAGAAGCCATTAGACCGAGGCTATTCCAGTTCTCTATCATTGGAGAGGCTAACAGGTGGCTTGCTGAGTTGCCTTGTGATTCTATTATTTCATTGGAGGAACTGCAAAAAACTTTCGTTCCCTCAAAGATGATAAAGTTGAGAAGACGTATTTAGAACTTCAAGTAGATTGAAGGTGAGCCATTGCTTGAGACATGGCTTTGGTTTTGGAAACTCTTACTTCAATTCCCTAATCATGGAGTTCCAGACCATGTACTATTGCAATGCTTCTATGTAAGCCTCGATGAAGTTAACAAAAGGGTAGCTAACCAGCAGGTGAGAAGACGATTTATGATACAAACATTCGCTGAAGCTTGTGACCTCCTAGATGGCCTGGCAGAAATAACCGAGCATGGTACACAAGGGATGACTTCGTACCTTCAGGTCATAGGGGTCCATCTAAGGAGAAGCTCGCTAAATATCAAGAGAGAGATGAAAACATGGGTAAGATGCTAACTTAACTTGATCTCTTTACTAAGCATGTTATGAAAGGAAATCATAAATGTTTAAATGTTATAGGAGTTTCTAGCAATGTGATGTTTGATAATACATCATTTGAAGGTGGTTATAATGAGGAGCTACATTATATAGGAAACCGAATGGTGGGTTCACGGCTGGCTTTTCCAAGGCCACCTGAGAATCAAGCTTGAAACAATAACATTGGATGGCAAGATCTTTCATGGCCTGACCAACCTCAAGTTCGGGGTTGGAGAAACCGTGATGAGGTTGTAGATAGGTATGTTACAACCCATGATAGGGTGAAAATTGTCGACCCTATGGTGAATCCAGAGAATCTTTGGACTAAAGATATGCTCACCTGAATCTTGAACAAGGTAGAAGCTGCTGATAAAATCTTAAAGGAGATGAAGTCTGACTTTTCACAGCTGAGTCAAATAGTAACGTCACATTCAGCTTCCATCAAATACTTGGAAATTTATTGTCTCATCTCAATCAATGACGAAAAGATGGTTTGCCTAGTGACACAGTTGCTAATCCTATAGGCACTGATTAGCAATGTTTAGACATCACTACTCATAGTTAAAGAATAGTGGAAAGTTTTAAACCTTCATTTATTGTTGAAGAAGGCCAGAGTGAAGCGGGAGAAGATGAAGATATAATGATTGTTGAAATTGATGAGAGTGTACTTAATATGGAAGTGGTGATACCCTTGGCAATCCCGAGAGTGATAAACAAGAGAAGATTGGGTATGAAGTTGTGAATGTTAAGAAAACATTCCCCAAATATTCAAGTTCAATTGTGAGGTTGAAAGCACCTCATGTCAAGATTGATCCTCCATTCCATCAAAGATTAAAAAAGAAAGAGGAGGACGCCAAATCTCAAAAATTTCTTTCTATGTTAAATTCTCTATCCATAAATGTGCCCTTTGTTGAGGCACTGACTGAAATGCCAGGATATGCCAAACTTATGAAAGAATTGATGTCAACGAAGTGGACCCTTGAGTGTGAGACGATCGAGGTGTCTCACAATTGTTGTGCTATCTTGACAAAAGCTCTAGTCCTGAAGAAAGAGGACCCTAGTGCATTTACAATACCTTGCACCATTGGAGCTTACAAGTTCATCAAGGCATAATGTGATTTTCGTGCAAGTATAAATCTTATGACCTTTTCTATGTTCAAGGAATTAGAGTTAGAAACTTCATCACCAACCACAATGCATTTGCTTATGGATGATCGATCAATCAAAATACCGGTGGGATTTCTTCATGATGTGTTGGTGAAGGTAGACAAATTCATTATTTTAGATGATTTTGTGATCTTGGATTGTGAGGTAGACACAGATGTGTCAATTATCTTGGGAACCTTATTCTTAGCCACCGAAAAGGCAGTGATGGATACAGAAATAAGAGACTTGAGGTTCAGGATAAATAATAAGAAGGTGGTATTCAACATCAAAAAAACTCTAAACAAGGTAAAAGAACTCCAATTAATATCAATGACTGACCGTTCATGGATGGCTTGAGGGGTTGGAAGGACTATGTTGTGCCATGACATTAACTATGGCGTTATTTAGAAGGAAACTGAAGGTAGTTAGGTAAGCTTTTATTTTTAAATAATAGGTGTTGAATTGTGGAGGTTTGAAGATGGAGAATCTTAACTAGAAAGAATAAAGGAAGACCAGATGGGCCTGGTCAGCAAATAACCGAAGTCAAACGACAATGGCGTATTTGACCACCTTTAAATCAGCCAAAGACCCTGGAGGTACTGTCGAATTTGGTGGTCTTCATTGCAATTTAGCGGATCGCTAAACTAGTTGAGTGATGGCAAAAACACCGCTCTTTATTATCAAAGCTAAGGTTTGATTTATGTTAAAATGGCAGTCTTAGCACAATCAACATACTATCGAACATGTTTGGCAGGGAGAGTCGACGTCGCTGACCCCTTGCGCCTAACCGACCTATTAAAGGCTTTTCAAATGCCTTGACCTTTTCACTTTTAACATTCCCTCCTTTTCACTTCCGTCACAAGACAACACCTCCCTTTAGTATTTTGCATGAAAAATTTCTATTGGAGTGAAGAAGATTCATCAATAAAATCTAATACAAGGTTCTTATTTATCCATTCATCATAAAGAGGTATATTCTTGGCCCTTAGCTTTAATTTCTTTTGTTGGTGGGAAGCCCTTCCATTAAAAAAGGGGATCAGGGTTTTTGTGAGTTGATAATCATGTATAGTTACCAAAAATTGATAGAAACCATGTGGTTGATGCATTATGATAATTTTCAAACCCTGTGTGATAAGTATGTGTGATTTGATTATGTTTTTTTATTCATTTAGAATAACTTGAAATTATTGGTGTATACATTTTGGGCTATGGCTAAATGTGGCTGATTTGTTGCCCAAATTTTGAATGTTAGTTGGTATTATCTCAATTTTGGCGTTGATGCCCTGTTTAATACTTTAATCTGAAATAGTATCATCATCATTAGAATGCTTGAATAAATATGCACACTTTTTGTATTGATTGCTCTTTTAGGCTATGGGTGAAGTCTGAGTGACCCCAAGGATTGATTGACTAAGTCTTCCTATTTCATTCAAGTTAAGGTTAAGTATACCACTAAGAAGTTAGTTGAGCTTTACATCAGTCAGATAGTTAGATTTCATGGTATGCCTGTTTCCATCATTTCTGATCAGGGTTCACTCTTCACTTCACTTTTTTGGAGGGCCTTGCAGCATTGTTTAGGTATGCAAATGGATATGAGTTCAGCCTTTCACCCTCAGATAGACGAACAGTCCGAGCGGAGGATTTAGGTGTTGGAGGACATGTTTCGGGCATGTGTGATTGATTTTGGGGCCCGTTGGGACCAACATTTTCCCTTAGCGGAGTTCTCCTACAATAATAGTTATCACTCCAGTATTCAGATGGATCCATTAGAGGCCTTATATGGTAGATGGTGTAGATATCTGATTGGTTGTTTTGATTCCGTTGAGGCAGACTCGTTAGATGCAAACTTTCTTAGAGCTACTATGAAAAACGTTTGTATGATTAAACATAGATAATTCACCACTCTGAGTCATTAAAAAAGTTACGCAGATAGGTGGTTTCAAACCTTAGAGTTTATTGAGGGCGCTCACATTTCGCTCAGAATGTCACCGGAAAAGGGTGTGATACGGTTTGAAAATAAGGGCAAGCTTAGCCCACGATTCATTGGTCCATTTTATATTTTGGAGTGAGTTGGAGAGGTAGCTTATATACTGGCCTTACCACCTAGCTTATCATCTATACATGCTGTGTTTCATGTCTCCATGCTTCGGAAGTATGTGCCTGATGAGTCCCATATACTTCCATTTGATTTGGTGATGTTGAGTCCAGACTTGTCATTTGAGGAGGAGCCTATAGCTATGTTGGATAGGTAGGTACGAAATCTTAGAAACAAAGAGATTGCTTCCGTGAAGGTGCAATGGAAGAATCGTCCAGTTAGAGAGGCGACTTGGGAGATAAAGTGTGACATACGTGTTAAATATCCTCATCTTTTTGAAGCTTCTACCATATGTTCGAGGATGAACATGATCTTTAGTGATGGATAATGTAATGACCCGCTACGTCATATTGAAATCTGATCCTCTCACTTTAATAAAATGTCCTCTCGTGAATTTTATGTGTGTATTTTTTGACTATTCAATTGCTAGGATAAATTATGTTTCGGATAAAAGATAGATAACTAGTTTAATTGGAGGACTGAATTGTTAACTTATTAAATATCCTATAAACTTAACATATAAATCAAAATTAGTTAGTAGAATTAATTATTTTTAATGCCTAATTTCTTTGAGAAAAGAAAAGAATGGAGAAGAAAAGAAAACCTATTGCTGCACATCACCTATCTCATTTCCAGGAGATTCAAACTAAATTTACTGTAAACTTTTTATTTCTATGACTCATATTACCATGTTGAATTATAACTAGGGGTAAGGCTAATGGGGGCTATGGAGTGTATAATGCTAGGAAAGTCACTAGGTGATGGCATTGTGTTGTGGTTTGTTTAATTGTTTTAAGAAAAATTGACAAAAGAGAGTTGTCAAAGAAGGGTAGCAAATTGCCTAAATAAAATGAAAAGGGGAATGACCAATGAAAGAAAAAGTGAACACGGATAAACTCCTTTCAATATTCTCACGTGATTCGATGTAGTGACACATATATTGAACTTATGGAGTATATTTTTGTCATGACCAGGGTATAGGGCCTAGAAATCACTCGGCGAATGGGAACCCGAGAGTCCCAAACAAGCCTCAAGTATCTAAATCCACATCATCAGTTCGAAAATTTATTCAAATAGTAAACACATAATTCTAAGGGGTGGGAAAGTAGGACTCACGCTAAGGGAATAGCAAAGGGGAAGGAGTTTACATGGATCCACATAACACATAACATGTAGGAACTAAAGGGCGGATAGGTATGTCTTAATCTATGGGGGCAATACGGGGCTTAGGGACCTTTCCACATTTCAACACAAAAAATGCATATAAACAAATACAGAATTTCATAATCAATCCACGTAAATACATAAACCAAATACAACACATAGCATAAAGATTTGAGAGTCCATCAGATGTCCAACAATGCCTCTAATCAAGATGGAACGGGGGCCTGGACATGCTCCGGGCTCACCCTCAAATAAGAAAGGACTCTAGAATAGCACAAGCAGAGGGAAGGTGGCTTTTCCTTGGAGGATGGGACTCGCCACAAATGCTCTTTCTGGATCGGACTACTCGTCAAATGGTTGATAATGGTAGTGCTCGGCCCCTACATGGTAAAAATTATGTAGGCATAGAGTATGCGTTAGTACATTTGAATGTACTACGTATGCGGGCATGCAATGCATATGACTAATTAAACCTACACTCAAATGATAGATGACAAGGACACAAAATATAGAAGGAATCATATTATCAAGGGAGGAATATACAAGATGCCATGAAATTCATGATGCATGAATGAAATGATGCTCATATATAACGGGGATGTGACCTCAACCGACATGCGTAAGACCAAGCGAGCTATAACTTGGAATCCCGATGAAATTCCCTCACCGATACAGAGGTGCTCTACTTTCTAACGTAAACCATACTTCACTTAATGGGAACCCGTCCCAATTCGTATGAAGCAACCCCTTTACGGGAACCACTCCCATTTTGGAAAGGATTTTTCATATCCTATCATCATAATACTTCAACTTACAGGAACCCGTACCATTTCCTATAAAGCAACTTCCATACGGGAACCCATCCCATTTTGGATAGGATTCTCATACCCATGTTAGGAACATAGTTCGAGGAAAGGGAGAGGGCCCCTGTGGATAGCCTGACGCCCCCAATCCATTGGTGCTAAGTTGACATCCGACGAGAATACTCATACATATATGTGTTTTCAAGAGATACAATATTCATTTCAAACCGTAATTCCCTTAAGAACCATTCAATGTACATTTAGACTCAAATGCCAAATCACAAGTCATAATCATGATACAAATGCAAGGAATAGCTCATTCACATATACAGGATGGTGCAAGAACCCGAGATGCTGAAAGAGCCATAATCATGAGACAGGTTTGTGATAACATTATTGTCATTACCAATATCTTATCAAGATTATATCGAAATAATTTCCTTATACATAATTGGGCTTAACTCACTTCATAATTTCCATATAATGCATTGTTCATGAATGCAAATGCAATGCATGATGTGAGAATAGCATGGGTAATATAGATTCAAGCTAAAATCATCCTTATAATATGAAACAGTAGATCATAATTTAATCAATACCTAAATCATAATATAAATCACCCATGCATAAAACAAGTTTTAAAAGGGACATCCATGTTCATAACTTCATAACTTCAATATAAATCATCATAATAAGGATTAAAGTAATTTAAAATCATAGATAAAGTACAACCATATATCAATTGGATTCAATGAGATCAAATAATGAAATCCCACATTCAAAGAAAGCTAAAATTTATGAAATCAATTGAAAGGAGTTTTGTGTCTTCTTGGTTGAAAGGGAACAAGAACCAATCCCACATACCTTGATTGAGGTGCTGAAATTTGGGGAAGAATCTATCTCAACGTTGAACTCCAATTAAACCCTAGCTTTGAGTCTTTAGAGGGGAGAGTAGAGAGTCTTTGGGAGTGATCTTTTGAGGGGAAGAGGTTTAGAAGAGAATGAATTAAAAGGGAAAGGATATCAGCTGAATTTAGGGGTTTTTGAGAGGTAAAAAGTCACAAATCATAATTAAAATCAACCATAATTACATAAATGCCATTAATGAAATGGGTAGGAAATGAACCGTCGGGACCACATTGGCGCCTACACGGTCCGTGAGCTGTCACACAGACCGTGAATAGTGCTCGTGAGACAAAACTTAGATAGATTTCGTGGTGCTAACGTTTAGAATTTCTTCGAGGTTAAGGGGTTCTATACGGGCAACCACACGACCCATGTAACGCCACGCAGATCATTCCAAGAGGCATAAAACATCACTTAGAAAAATTCCGCACGAAAACGTTATGAAATGGTGATTTCATACTTGGAAATATTTTCAAGTCACGAGTCGCACGGCCCGCCACAAGGCCCGTGTGGGTGGCCGTGTGCCACACTTGGCCTGAAACTTCACATTGAGTCCACGCCATCAAAAACTTGGCCATGTTTCCCTCCACTGGAGGACATACGGTCCGTGTGGGCCATCCATGGAACGATACTTGGTAAATTTTCATTCGGGACAACACTAAGAGGTCTGATAAAGCCGTTCGAGAATCTGGGTCCTTACATCATCTCCCCCTTGGGAACAATCATCCATGAATGTGTAACAACAAGGCTTTAAAGCTTGACTTAGGACATGAAACATCAGAACACAGGGTACAATGCATAGTTCACCATTCAAAAATCATAAATTCTTTAAAACCCAGTTTAATATGTATTCAAATCATCCCATCATCATAAAATCATTTCCCTGCACATGTCATGCTATGAGACTTAAGATTGAAGGAATTAGGTCTATTTAGAAAAGGGAGGACTTAATACCTTAGGCTTGAGTAGATCGGAAAAGGTAAGGTTATTGCTTCATCATGTCCAGCTCCGCCTCATGTAGCACTCTCCACATGTTGATTTCTCCAAAATACTTTCACCGAAGCCACATCCTTGTTAAGAAGCCGCTTCACTTGCCTATCAAAGATCTCCACCGGGATTTCCTTACAAGATAAGTTTTCTTCAATGTCAATTCCTTCCAAAGGCACAATGGTGCTAGGATCACCAACTAGCTTTCTTAAAATAGACACATGAAGACTGGGTGAATGGAACTCAAATCCGGAGGCAACTCTAACCTATAAGCCACACTCCCAATCTGCTCAACGATCTCATAAGGGCCAACATACTAGGGGCTTAGCTTACCCCTCTTGCCAAGTGATATCACACCCTTCATGGGTGAAACCTTCACATACACCTAATCACCAACATGAAATTCAAGATCCCTTCTCCTAGTATCCGAATAGGACTTTTGGTGGTTTTGGGCCATTTTCAACCTTTTTATAATCACCTTCACCTTTTCCATAGCCTCCAACACCAAGTTCGGGCCCATCGATGCCGTCTCTCCCCATTCAAACTGCCCCATTTGTGACCTATACCTCCACCCATATAAGGCCTCAAATGTTACCGTACCAATGCTAGCATGGGATTGTTATTATAGGCAAATTCAAATGAGTAGAAGGTGATAATCCCAATTACCCTTAAACTCCAACACGCAAGCCCTCAAAGTATGCTCCAAGGTTTGAATAGTTTTCTTAGCTTGCCCATTGGTTTGAGGATGAAAAGCGGTGCTCAACGAAATCTTAGTTCCAAGCCCCCTTTGAAATGATCTCCAAAAATGGGAAGTGAATTGGGTGCCACGATCCAATATTATGGACCTAGGCACACGATGCAATCTCACCAATTCTTGGATATACAACCTTGCATACTCCTCAACGCCAAAGGTAGTCTTGACCGGTAGGACGTGAGCCAACTTAGTCATCTGATCAACGACAACCCAAGTGGATTCAAATTGCCTTCGGGTCTAAGGCAAACCAACCACAAAGTCAATGTTTACATCTTCCCATTTCCATGTGGGAATCTCAATGTCTTGAGCCAAGCCACCGGGCCTTTGGTTCTTTATCTTAACTTGTGGGCAACTTGGACATTCAGACACGAACTTAGCTATGTTCTTCTTTATACCATGCCACCAATACATCTCCTTCAAATCCTGATACATCTTAGTAGATCCCGGATGAATAGAATAATGGGAGTTGTGAGCCTCTCTCATGGTCACCCTTATGAGATCATCCATATTCGTAACACAAAGTCAGTCCTGGTATCAGAGCACACCATCTCCCCCTTAGGAGAACACCTCTATCTTTTTTCTAGCAACTAAGTTCTTTAATTCAACCAACGAGGGGTCCAAATCTTGTTTAGCTTTCACATCAATCACCACAGAAGATTCTGCCCTACTTTGAACATGGATACCACCATTATCTGAGTCGGACAACCTGACACCCAACCTAGCCAACCGGTGAACATCCGTCACCAACTCCTTCCTTTCTTCTTGAACATGAGTCACACTACCCATAGACAACCTACTGAGAGCATCGACTTCAACGTTGGCCTTCTGAGATGATATTCAACACTCATGTCGTAATCCTTTAGGAGTTCTAACCATCTCCTTTGCCTCAAGTTGAGATCCCTTTGAGTGAATACATATTGCAAACTCTTGTGATTGGTGAACACATCAACATGAACCTCATAAAAATAGTGTCTCCAAATCTTCAAGGCAAAGACTACCGCCACTAACTCAAGATCATATGTTAGATAATTATTCTCATGCACCTTTAAATTCCTTGATGCATACGCTATTACCTTATCGTGTTGCCTAAGCAAATATCCCAAACCGATGCGTAAGGCATCACAATACACCACAAATCCCTTTAAGCCATTTGGTAAGGTCAGGACGGGGGCCGACGTAAGCTGATCCTTTAAAGTTTGGAAGCTCTTCTCGCATTCATCTGACCATACAAACTTAATCTTCTTTTGGGTCAATTTAGTCAATGGAGATGCAATAGATGAGAACCCTTCAATGAACCTCCTATAATAGCCGGCCAACCCCAAAAAGCTTCGAACAATCAAAGGAGTCAACGGTCTGGGCCAATTCTTCACCGATTCGGTCTTCTTTGGATCCACCTTAATACCAACACCGGACACCACATGACCAAGAAAGGCTACTTCACCCAGCATAAATTCACATTTTCTAAACTTGGCATACAACTTCTTCTCCCTCAAAAAAGTTCGTAGAACCAACCGCAAATGATCCCCATGCTCCTGCTCACTTCAGGAGTAAATAAGGATATCATTGATGAAGACTACCACAAAACTGCCAAGAAAAGGCTCGAACACCCGATTCATAAGATCCATGAACACACCCAGATCATTGGTTTAACCGATTGACATCACCACAAACTCATAATGCCTATATCTTGTTCGAAAAGCCATCTTAGGAATATCGCACTCTCTAACCTTCAACTGATGATACCCGAAATGAAGGTCAATCTTTGAGAAGTGGGTAGCTCCTTGTAGCTCGTTGAACAAGTCATCAATCCTGGTTAGCAAATATTTATTTTCAATGGTCACCTTATACAATTGGCTATAATCAACCACATTCGGAGGGACCCATCCTTCTTCCTCACAAACAACACTGGAGCACCACATGATGATATACTTGGCATAATGAAGCCTTTTTCCAACAAATCCTTTAATTGATCTTTTAACTCCCTTAACTCCGCTGGAACCATATGACAAGGAGGAATAGAGATTGGTTGAGTATCCGGAAGAAGATCTTTGGCAAATTCCACTTCCCTCTTGGGAGGAATACTAGACAAGTCTTCGAGGAACACATCCGAGAACTCATTCACCACTAGCACCGGCTAAATAGTAGGCATCTCGGAGTCCATATACTTGATCCTCACAATATGATAAATGTACCCCTTGGAAATCATTTTCTGGGCCTTGAGGTAGGAAATAAACCAACCTTTAATAGAGGAGTCTCTACTCTTCCATTCAAGGACGAGTTCGCAAGAGGTTGGAACTTTACCTTCGGGGTTTCATAATGTATAGAGGCCTATGATGCATGCAACCAATCCATCTCAAGAATCACGTCAAAGATGAACATCTCAAGTCCTACAAGGTCACACGGGAAAAGCTTTTGCAACACAAAAATAGGAAAACCATGATAGACTCTATGTGCAACAACAGATTCACCAACGGGAGTATAGACTGAAAATAGATCCTTTTAAATCTTGGAACTCAAACCGAATTTAACAACCAACAGAGGAGTCACAAAAGACAAATTTGCACCGGGGTCAAGCAAAACATAAGCATCAAAATCAAAGACTTTTAACATACCAGTCATGACATCCGGAGCTTCCTCAACCTCTTGACGGGCATGGAGCGCATAGAACCTGTTATTCCTTGTGACAACATTGGGGAGCTCTTTGTTGGCCTTGACCACATGGATCCACCTGCCTTGACCTCTATGTGCATATATAGGACAATCAGTAGCCTTGTGGTTCTTATCACCACACCCAAAGCAAGCACCCGGATCCTTCCAACAAGCACCAGTGTGGGGTTTTCTACACTTACCGCATAGTGCTCACCATCAACTGGTGCCCCAGGATGAGGTACCCAAACATTAGAAACCCAAATTTCGGAACCTTGGCCCTTCTGGAAATGACAAAAACCACCACCTCGAGAGCTAGAAAATAAACCATCAGAATGGGCCCTCTTAGGATCGTGCATCCTCCTCTCCCTAAGTTTCTTCCCTTCGATCTATTTAGCATACACCATGAGTGTAGAGATATCCATATCCCGTAAGAGCATAGCAGTACGACATCCTTTCATAAGCAAGTCCGAGATACCAAAAATGAACTTGTGCATCCTTGCACGGGGGTCAGCCACAAGTGACGGAGCATACTTAGAGAGCTTTGTGAATTTGAGGGCATAGTCTCTCGCACTCATACTCCCCCTGCTTGAGGTTGATAAGTTCAGTCATCTTGGCCTTCCTGAGCTCAAGTGGAAAGAACCGATCCAAGAAAGCAAGTTTGAACTCTTCCCAATTGACATCACCATCACAAATCCTCTCCATAGCCTATTGGGTGTACCACACCTGAGCCATATATTTCAATTGATAGGCAGCCAACTTTGCCTTCTCCTCAGAAGTGAAACCCATAATATTCAATACCTTGGTGAGCTCATCAATGAACTCCTGAGCATCCTCATCAACCCCTGACCCATAGAACTCAAAAGGATTCATCCGGGTGAAATTGCTCACCCTAGAAGCTGGTGTACGATCTCGCGGGAGGTTAGCCTGCTTAGTCTGCGAGTTCATTACCTGATCAAGCATGGAAAAAGCTGTACAAAATTCACTTTTAGAGATGGGTTCATCCATAGGCCCTTGGGGTGCCTGATCCTCATCAATCAGAACCAACCTTGGGTGGGGTCCTCCTCAAGGCATCTTCTGAAATGGAAAACTGACGTTGTCAAGATAAGAAAGACAATTACACAAGTCTTAGCATGACATAGGGCATAAAAAAGTGAGGCAATTCCTAGAACGCCTTTATAGCCTCCCACTCATAGGCATGGTGCACTTCACACCTATGAACAGGACTCTACTTGACGCGGCATGTTGGACAATAAGGACTATTTATAAACCTAGGGTTCTGATACCATCTTTTGTCATGACCCCGGTATAGAGCCTAGAAGCGACACGGCGAATGGGAATCCCAGAATCCCCAAATAAGCCTCAAGTATCCAAATCCACATCATCGGTTCGAAAGTTTATTCAAATAATAAACACATAATTCTAAGGGGTGGGAAAGTAGAACTCATGCTATGGGGATAACAAAGGGGAAGGGGTTTACATGGATCCACATAACACATAACACGTAGGAACTAAGGGGCGGGTAGGTATATCTCACTCTCTGGGGGCAATACGAGGCTTAAGACTTTTTCATATTTCCACACCAAACATGCATATAAACAAGTACGGAAATTCATAATCAATCCATATGGATCCATAAGACAAATAACACGCATAGCATAAAGATATATAAGAGTCTACAATATGTCCAACAATGCCTCTAATCAAGATGGAATAGGGGCCAGGACATGCTCTGGGCTCACCCTCAAATAAGAAAGGAATCTATAATAGCATAGGTAGAGGGAAAGTGGCTTGTCATTGGAGGATGGGACTTACCACAAATGCTCTTTCCGGATCAGACTACTCATCATACGGTTGATAATGAAAGTTCTCGGTCCCTACATGATAAAAATCATGTAGGCATAGAGTATGCGTTAGTAAAAGGGCATATAATATAGAAGAATCATATAATCAAGGGAGGAATATACAGAGTGCCATGAAATCCATGATGCATGAATTAAATGATGCTCATATATAATGGGGATATGACCTCAACCAACATGCGTAAGACAAATCGAGCTATAACTTGGAATCCCGATGAAATCCCCTCACTAGTATAGAGGTGGTCTACTTGCCAAAGGTACACCATACATCACCTTAGGAGAACCCTTCCCATGTTGTATGAAGCAACCCCCTTACGGGAACCACTCCCATTTCGGAAAGGATTCTTCATATCATATAATCATAATACTTCAACTTATAGGAACCCATCCCATTTCTATGAAGTAACCTTCCTTGGGGGAACCCTTCCTATTTCAAATAGGATTCTCATAACCCATGCTAGGCACATAATTCGAGAAAAAGGAGAGGGCCCTTAGGGATAGCCCTGATGCCCCCAATCCATCAGTGCTAAGTCAACATCCCATGAGAATACTCATACATATATATGTTTTCAAGAGATACAACAATAGTTTCAAACTGTAATTCACTTCAAAACCATTCAATGTACAGTTAGACTCAAATCGCAAATCACAAGTCATAATCTTGATACTCATGCAAGGAAAAGCTCATTCATATGTACAAGAAGGTACAAGCACCCAAGATGCTCAAAGTGTCATAATCATAACGTAGGTCTATGATCACATTCTTGTCATAATCAAAATCTTATCATGATTTTATCAAAATCATCCTTATACATAATTGGGCTTAACCCACTTCATAATTCTCATATAATCCAATGTTCATGAATGCAAATGCAATGCATGATGTGAGAATATCATGGGTAATACAGATTCAAGCTAAAATCATCCTTATAATATGAAATTGAAGTAAATCCATAATTAAATCAACACCTAAATCATAATATAAATCACCCAAGCATAAAACAAATTTTAAAAGGGACATGTATGTTCATAACTTCATAACTTCAATGTGAATAATCATAATAAGGATTAAAGTAATTTAAAATCATAGATGAAGTACAGCCATACATCAATTGGATTTAATGAGATCAAATAATGAAAACCCACATTTAAAGTAAGCTAAAATTCATGAAATCAATTGGAAGGAGTTTTGGGTCTTTTGGGTTGAAAGGGACCAAGAATCTGTACCACATACCTTGATTGAGGAGCTGAAATTTGGGGAAGAACTTAGCTCGAAGTGAAACTCCAATTAAGCCCTAGCTTTGAGTCTTGAGGGGTGAGAGTAGAGAGTCTTTGGGAGTGATCTTTTGAGGGGAAGATGTTTTAAAGGGAATGAATTAAAAGCGAAAGTATATCAGTTGAATTAGGGGTTTTTGAGGGGTAAAAGGTTACAAATCATAATTAAAATAAATTATAATTACATAAACGCCATTAATGAAATGGGTAGAAAATAAACTGTCAGGACCACATGGGCACCTACACGATCTGTGAGTTGTCACACAGGCCATGAACAGTGCCCGTGAGACGGCACTTAGACAAATTTCGCGGTGCGAATACTTAAAATTTCTCTAAGATTAAGGGGTTTTATACGAGCAACCATACGACCCATGTAATGCCACACAGATCATTCCAAGAGCCGTAAAACTTCACTTAGAAAAGCTTCGCAAGAAAAAGTTACGAGACGATGAGTTCATACGTTGAAAAATTTTTTAGTCGCGAGCCCTACGGTAGGCCACATGGCCCGTGACACGCCATATGACCCGTGTGGGTGGCCGTGTGCCCACACTTGGCTTGAAACTTCTCGTCGAGTCCACGACATCGAAAAATTCACCAAGTACCCATTCACTAGAGGCCACACGGTCCGTGTGGCTCCAGACGGGCCGTGTAAGCCTTCCACGGAGTGACACTTGATAAATTTTCGTTTGGGACAGTGCTAAGAGGTCCGATAAAGCCATTCGATAATCTAGGTCCTTACAATTTTTCTGAACTTAGTGGAATTTGGTTTGATCCACCATCAACGTTATCAGTAGTGAACTTTAATTTTCCAATTAAATGGTATTGTCATTATTCTATTGTAACTCAAATTTCTATTATATTAAAATAAATAATTTAGTATTAGGTGTATTATATTGTGTGAATATCCTAAAATTTATGGTTATTTGGAGGAATTTAGACTTAACCCTAGGGTTGAAATTTAGGAAAATTTGTTAGTTTTGGGTCTAGCCTCGGCGTATAGTAATATGAGTATTGTTAGTTTTGAAATCGTATGGCGATAATTTATTCGACTAGATCATCGTGCTACGAATTTTATTCGAAGGTAAAGGCTCAAGTCCCGAAGTGAGTTCTCAATTTTTAAGGAAAGTGAATTTCTTAACCCTTGATAAGTATATAGAATCTCGTGCTTCCTTGTGTGAGGTGTTGAGAATGATATTGAAATATTGAGTTATTGTTGATGTTGTACCAAGACCAAGTTGTTGTGAATTGTGCATTGTAATAAAATTAGTCATTTCCTCATTATTGTGTAAACATGTCTATTTGCATTGACTTTTATGACACGTGTTATGCGAACTGAAAAAGAATAAAAATTAAAAAGGATGTACCATTATGAGGGATGTGTCACACGCCGTGACGAATACTATGATTCAAGGGTCATGTCGCACGTTTCAATGAACGCATGAACTTAAAAGTCCCCCATGGGTCCTGACGAAGAGACAACGAGTGTGTATCACTAGGCTAAACATGCATCAGTATGCCTGACATTATTGTGTTGCATTGCATTGCATATTCTTATCATTTATGAACTCATGAGTGCCTTTTTCTGAAACTTATATTGGATGTATTTAATCCTCGGTGTTGTTGATCTGTAATTATTATTGTGATATTATTGAGCTATACGATATGTGAATTGTGAACTGTTAGGTTTGGCTGGTTTTTTTAGGTTGTAGTTGTGGAGATTCAGTTGGAGAGTTAGGAGTACCCGTATTTTATATTACTTAATTTTGTATTCAGTTGTTCACTTTCTGGGTACTGTGTGCTTGGTACTCACCCCTTGCTACTACATTTTTGTAAGTTATGAGCTTGGATCTTCGTGATACCTTCAATTCTTCCTTAATCGAGGCTTCTTGTGGAGATTGTATGAGGCAGTTGTTTGCCATCCCAACAAACTTTTCACTCATATTTATGATTTTTTCTACTCTAAAAACAATAGCATTTGATACTTGTGTTTTCTTTCAAATCTATTGTAATACATTAAGAGACTTGTGCACGTGACAACCAGGTTTTAGGGATTTTTAATTAAGTTGACTTATTATTCACAGTTAAACCTTTATTTGTATTATCCTTCTGCACTTTATCATTATAATTGGGTTTTTGGTTGACTTGTTTTGGTGGGATAAGATGAGTGCCATCACGCTCATTTTTGGGTCGTGACACTACAGTGATGCAAAATATGGATGTGTGGGGGAAAGACAATGTATGTTTCAATAATATCTTTTAATATTTTGTTACGTTGCTTTAGTTTTTATAGCTTGTACAATTATTTCGTGAAGTTATCACAGCAAGTACTACGATTGTTGTGCGTGCTAAAATAACTTCATGAAATAATTGTAGCAGATGCAACAATTGCTATAGTGTGTTTATGTTTGCAACATTAGTCATTGCATTTTCTATGCACAATTTGATTATGTTATTGCAACAATTTTTTAACATGTAACAATAATTCTACTTATTAACTAATTTTATATTCATGAATGCAGCTTGTAGATGAAATACTATGTCTTATTCGTAGATTATCCCACATATTATGATCCGACAAACATTATTTTTGACCTCAATTTTGATAAATTATTAAAAATACCTATACGAGATGCTAGCATGGAATAGGGTGCTCTTCTGTTAAAGGATCACCTTAATATATATGTGCTTAATGAGTTTTACATGAAATTTTTCAAAGGAGCAAAATGCTTTTCTAATGATATCTCATGGATAGGTGCCAAAACAATTTATATTGTGATGAATCTAGTGAAAAAATATTCTCGCTCTCGAGTTTGTCATTGATGAGGGAGTTAAAAATGTTTATGATTACAACCATTCAATATTTGCGGAAGATAAGTTCATACTATTCATAATACCGCTAATGAAATTATTTCCTAGATTCTTGAAGAAGTCTAGAATGTTCAAATACTTATCTGCAAATTTGCTCAATAAAGAATGAGAGTATGATTGAATGAAAAATTCTCGCAAAAATGATAGTAGGGAGGCTTGTAGTTCATTCGCATCGGCTTACATTAAGTATTTGATTACTCACACTCCTTGACCTTGATGAATGATAATAGTGTTAGTTGGATGCGATGAAAATGCACAAATGGTGTATTTGGAAAAGAATTTACATTGTAGGGTGAGTGGGTGAGTTGTTGAAAATTGACATGGGTTGTATGTATGTTTCAAGTTGACAAACATACAAGTTTTTTTTAATGGTTGTATGATGTGAACTTTTACGTTATTATATTTTCATTTTAATTATATGAAATATTGTTATTAAATTGTTCTTGTTGAAAATTGATATGGATTTTATATTTATTTTAAATAGTTGTCTGCTTCTACAACTTCTTAACTTGTTAACACAGATCTCAGCAAGTAGGGAATTGCTTCAGCAAATATTTTACTAGCTCCAAAAAACTTCAGTTTGTAAGCAATCTAGTTCAACAATTACTTATTGAGAAAAAAAATAAAAAAGTAAAGCAGATTGCTTCGGCAACTACTACAACTGCTAAATTTTTTTTACTGAGTAGATAGCCTTCTCCAACAATTGATCCAATTACTTAAACATATCTTAGCAAGTAGGATATCTTATTTACTGATTGTTATAAATGCTAAAAAATTCATAGCAAGTAATTGATGAATTCAATGACTGTTGTACGTGTTAAGAATATTTCTTGCAAATTATTGAATAATTTAATTGTTAATAAATTGTGTAAATCATATTAAATGCTAAATAAAGTGATTTTAATATATTATATTTGTTAGACTTGAACTTAGAGATTATGTTATACAATTACATAGTAATATATTCATAACTGATAATAAATCGAGTAATTGCATGCATAATAAACATTAGTTGAATAATGTGATTGTTAATTAAATATACCGATCATGTTAAATGATAAATAACTTCACTTTGAAGTATTATATTACTTAAACGTGAATTTGGTGATGATGTTTGATGACGCTCAAACCTACTGCACAAACGGTAGTAGGGATGATTACTATTAGCATGATAACAAAGCAAGAGTTGGGGTCGAATCCAATAGGAAATAGGATTCAAGAGGTGAAGTGATGCTTTGAACAGGCATTTATTGAGTCGAATCGGGGGGATACAAGCATATAAATATCAAGAGTCAGCAAACAGTGATTCTAAATTACAATTTAACAAATCAACAGAGAGAGATGTCGGGTGTGTGCAAATATGGGGATAGATCTAATTAACCAGGTGTAAACATAGTTAATGGATTTGAAAATAGAAGATTAAGCTAGGTTTCTAGAAACAAAAACATTATTTGTAAGGACCCGGATCTTGTCGGACCTTATCCATGCTTAAAATCAAGGTTCTAGGAGTTTTTGAACAAGGTGACACACCATGGTCACCTCCACGAGCCACAGAGGTTGCCTAGGGTGGGACCTTGTCCTTGTTGTGTTATGGTCTTGGGCTTATGGTGGAGTGTAAGATGAAATGGCCCTCCACTGAGCCCTTCACGGCTCGTGTGCTTACCACTGGTGGTGAAAGTGAGTCGTGGTAGTTCACTTGGCTTGAAAGCCATTGTGTGGCTAAGGCACCCACCACGGACCCTTGTACGGGCCATACAACCCACCACGACTTGTGGTGGAGTCTCGTGATGGTGCAGACCAGATATTTTCCAAGTATCAACTCACAAGTCGAGTCTCGTGATGGTGCAGACCAGATATTTTCCAAGTATCAACTCATTGTCTCGGAACTTGGATCTTTGCACGGGAGATTCTATGGACCGTGGAGCTTTGTATGAATCGTTAAGCCTTAAGCAAAAATTTTCTTTGTTTGAAATTTGGCTAAGTGTTTGAAGACCCTTACCACAGACCCTTTTACGATTTATGGGGTGTTGTATGAGCCATGGTGCTCTTTCAGTGCTCCAGTGTTGTTTGTAAGGAAGAAGGATGGGTCTCTCCGTATGTGTATTGATTACAGGCAGCTGAATAAAGTGACCGTTAAAACAAGTGCCCATTGCCACGGATTGAGGATTTGTTTGATTAGCATCAAGATGCCACTTACTTCTCAAAGATTGACCTCCATTCTGAGTATCATCAGTTGAAGGTTAGGGAAAGTGATATCCCAAAAACAACTTTTCGAACAAGGTATGGGCATTTTGAATTTGTGGTGATGTCTTTTAGCCTAACTAATGCTCCGGCCGTATTTATGGACCTGATGAACAGAGTGTTTAAACCATTCCTAGATAGCTTTGTGGTGGTCTTTATTGACGATATTCTCATTTACTCTTGAAGTGAACATGAACACGGGAATCACTTGAGGATGGCCCTCCAAACTCTAAGGGAAAAGAAGTTTTAAGCTAAGTTTAGCAAGTGTGAATTCTGGTCGGGCGAAGTTGCATTCCTCAGGCATGTGGTGTCCGGAGATGGTATCAAGGTGGATCCAAGGAAAACAGAGGCTCTTAAAAATTGGCTTAGACTGTTGACTCCTTCGGATAAAGTTTTCTCGGGTTGGCTGGGTACTACAGAAGGTTCATGGGAAGTTTCTCATCTATTGAATCTTCATTGACTCTTATATATTGAATCTCCATTGACTAAATTGACCTAGAAGCTGGCTAAGTTTATATGGTCGGATGAATGCGAGAGAAGTTTCCAAACCTTGAAAGATCGGCTTACGTCGCCTCCCATTTTGACCTTGCCAAATAGTTTAGAAGGGTTCGTAGTGTATTATGATGCCTCGCGGATCGTATTGGTTTGTGTGATTATGAAGAACGGTAAGGTGATAGCTTATGCATCAAGATAGCTGAAGGTGCATGAACGAAACTACCCCACACATGACCTTGAATTGGTAGCGGTGGTTTTTGCTCTGAAAATTTGGAGACATTATTTTTACGGAGTTCATGTTGATGTATTCAACGATCACAAGAGTTTGCAATATGTTTTCACCAAGAGGGATCTTAACCTCAAGCAACGGAGGTGGTTGGAGTTTCTAAAAGATTACGACATGAGTATGCTGTGTCATCTGGGCAAAGCCAATGTTATGGCCGACGCTCTCAGCAGGTTGATTATGGGAAGTGTGGCGCATGTTGAAAATGGGAAGAGGGAGTTGGTAAGGGATGTTCACCGGTTGGCTAGGTTCGATGTCAGGTTGGCTGATTCCAGCGAGGGTGGTATTCGGGTTCAGAATGGGCAGAGTCCTCTGTGGTGAATGAGGTAAAAGCTAAGCAAGATCTAGATCCATCATTATGTGAGTTGAAGAAGTTGGTTGCTATAAAAGAGATCGAGGCATTCTCCCAAGGGGAGATGGTGTACTCCGATATTAAGACAGGCTTTGTGTTTCCGATGTGGATGACCTTAGGAAGGTGATTATGAGTGAGGCTCACAACTCTCGCTACTCTATTCACTCGGGGTCTACCAAGATGTACCAGGATCTGAGAGAGGTGTATTGGTGGCATGGTATGTAGAGTGATATTGCTAAGTTCGTGTCTGAATGCCCGAGTTGTCAGTAGGTGAAGGTAGAACAACAAAGGCCTGGTGGTTTGGCCCAAGACATTGGAATTCCCACATGGAAATCAGAGGATGTGAATATGGACTTTGTGATTGGATTGCCTTAGACCCGAAAGCAATTCGACTCCATTTGGGTTATTGTTGATCGAATGATGAAATCGGCTCATTTTTTACCGGTTAAGACTACTTTCAGTGCTGAGGACTACGCAAAGTTGTATATCCAAGAGTTGGTGAGGTTGCATGGTGTACCTAGATCCATCATATCGGATCGTGGTGCTCAATTCACTTCCTACTTTTGGAAATCTTTTATGAAGGGCCTTGGGACCAATAAGTTGAGCTATGCTTTTCACCCTCAAACCGATGGTCAAGCGAAAAGGACAGTTCAAACCTTGGAGGACATGTTAAGGTCATGTGTGTTGATGATCATCTTCCACTCATCGAGTTTGTTTAAAACAATAGCTTCCATGCTAGCATTGGCATGGCGCCATTTTCCCAATGAGTTTCACTGATATTCTTGCGTCCAACATTCTCCCGGGGTGATAAGACCACAGGAGATAGTAGGAAGTCAGCACCAGAGTAACCAAAAAGGAAATTCCAACTGAGTGGCCGGGTCAAACACGTAAGGAGGTGTTGTTGACGTCGTTGGTCAGATCTAGTATGGATCGTACATGAACGGTAGTTGGAGTCGGCGGCTCTCCCAGGGTTCCCTCATCTGAGATCTCTGGGGAAGAGGATATTTGGAAACTCGAAACTTGCCGGTTTATCCTTAAATCAGCCGTAGGTCAAATCACAAGTGGACACTAACGAATGAATCAACCTGCTGCAATTGCCTTTGCTGCTCTTGCTGCAGTAGTGGTGCCTGCGGCTGTCTTATTTGTTCTCCTACCTCTTAAAAGGTTAAAAGGTCCGTTGAGCGCCTCAAGGCTATGTCATAATAGATCCGAACACTTGCCCCGGATCGACTTCCAGATCATAATTGCTCTAGTAAATAACTAAAGAAAATTCCGAAGTGTTATAAAGAATCTACTGATCAAACGCCGCTATGTCGGGATATCTTATCTGCCGAATAGATATCTCCATGGCTTACCCTGTATTTCAAGAGTAAATACCGCAGTGAGGAATAGCGGTTCCTCTGTTTGTTTGGTCTAATAAAAAAATTATTCATCACCGTCACGGACCGACCATAGAACCCTGTTCAATAAGTGGAACGCATTAGCTGTCCGCTCTCAGGTTGGTTTCTATGATGGCCCAAGAACACGCCCATTCTTCAGCCTTGAATGAGCCCCTCGAAAGCTTGATGCAAATAAACAAATTTTTGTTCTACGTCTCCGAGCTATATATCCCCGTTTAATTCTGGTCATTGAATAAATGAAACTTTCACTTCAAGACTGGTTCTGAACGCCGCGTAACATCATCTTCAACCAACCTCTACCGTACTTTCGGTGCGACCACTAAACCTGCCTCCGATTACTGAAAGTGAATTCGTTTTCAATTATCCTAAGCCGGCCTATCATTCATTGGTTAGGGTTAGGGAAAAAAGCTAGAAAATAGTGGCATATCAGCTGTCTCACTAGTAGCGCATATAAGCTACTAAACGAAAGGGCTTTTAAGCCTGAGGGGCGGTGAGCGAGGTAGGATAAAATGGTATTTGAACCAGGGCTTAGGCCCTATGTAGTCTGTCTTTTCATGGGTGGTGGGCAGAGAAAAGACCCTATTCACATAGCGTTCCTGGACACATATTTATCCTCGGGGCTGGCAGAGAGCTCGCATGGACCAAGCGGTAGCTTGCTTACTTAGCGCTTGCGCTAAGGATCTAATCAGAGTCAAACTTGGATTTGAAAAAAAAAAAATCTCAGCAGGGGCCCATCAGCCCCATCTTTGAAAAGAGAAGAAAGATATGCAACTTGCTTGCGGCTTTTAAAGGGATCTTTCCTTCCTTCTCTACCTACTTCTCAATAACCTGAACGACGAACGAGGAGTATGAGAAGAGAGTTTCGAAGGTCAGATCGGGGGCTGGTAAAGCCTTGTATGGGAGGAGGTGTAGATCCCCATTGGGGTGGTTTGAATTTGGTCAGATGGCTTTAGTTGGCCCGGATTCGGTATTGGATGCCATGGAGAAGGTAAAGGTGATTAGGGAGAGATTGAAGGCGGCCAAAGTCGTCAAAAGTCCTACTCGGATAGTAGGAGAAGGGACCTCAAATTTCATGTCGGGGATTGGGTTTATGTAAAAGTCTCTCCTATGAAGGGCGTAATGCATTTTTGCAAGAAAGGCAAGCTAAGCTCTCGGTATGTTGGTCCTTACGAAATTGTTGAGCGGATTGGAGGTGTGGCTTACAATTTGGAGTTACCTCCGGATCTGGGTTCCATTCATCCGGTCTTCCATATATCTATGTTGAGAAAATTAATTGGTGATCCTAGCACCATTATGCCTCTAGAAGGGATTGAGGTCGAGGAAAACTTGTCATATGCGGAAGTGCCGGTGGAATTCTTGGATAGGCAAGTGAAGCGGCTTTGTAACAAGTATGTGGCCTCGGTGAAGGTACTTTGGAGAAATCAACAAGTGGAGAGTGCTACTTTGGAGGCAGAGCTGGACATGATGAAACGATACCCCCATCTTTTCCAATCTACTCAAGCCTAAAATACTAGGAATCTTCCTTATCAAATTGTGTCATTTCTTGCCTTCTTGAGTCTCATGACATCACATGCATATGTGTGCACCAAAGGACTTTTCCTTCTTTTACAAATGAGTTGAATGGAATCTTGATATGAGCTTAGGTCTTGAACTATAATTTAATTTGTGGCGTAAAGCTTTTGGTACAAACCTTTTGTTTTAAGTTTAGTTGTGCATTGTGTCTTGTTTCGGATGTATCTTGCCTTAACTCTAGCCTTTCAAGCTTTGTTCTTGCACATTCGGGGACGAATGTTCCCAAGGGGGAGATGATATAAGGCCTGGGGTTTTCGCTCACGGACGTCACTTTAATGGTCCACAAAACATGCCCAAAAATCTGCCAAGCATCACCTAACAGAAGGGCCCACACGGCCCGTGTGTGAGCCACATGGTCGTGTGGCCTCCCGTAGAGTGGCATTCGTGGAAAGAGGAGGGTAAATGACCTTCACACGGCCCGTGTTACTCTATATGGTCCGTGTGGCCCTCCATTTGAAATTTGTTGTGTGGAGGGTGCCTGTACACGGAAAGGGTCACGAACCGTGTGACCATAGATGGTCTGTGTACCGGTCCGTGTGGTTGTACTTAGTCCAAAAAAATCTTGCCTCTGAGAATTTTAAGTCCAGGTCCACGACACAGTAAACGGTCCTTGTGATACTACATGGACCATGTACCCTACCGTATGCCCCAGACAGACCAATTTCAGGTCTGATTCATTAATGGCATTTTTGAAATATTGGCTATTTCAAACATGAATTTTGTCATTTTCCACCCCTCCTAAGCTCCCTATATAAGCTGAACACTCTCACTTTTCAGCCATTTCTCTTATTTCACTACTCTCTCTAAGAACTCACTCCTTCAAGACTCCCCAACATCTCTCTAGGATTGCCAAGCCAAGACCTTCACATTGAGTCCATTTTTCCCTCTCATGTGTTGTCTTCAATCAGGTATGTGGGTTTTGATTCTTGGTCTCTTTCAACAAAGAAGACCCAAAGTTCTCTCCAAGCTATTTTATGAAATTATTTACTTAAGATGTGAATTTTGACTACTTGTTCTTGGTAACTTTGAAACATGCATGTGCTATATAATATTCTGAATTTTGAGTTATGTTAAGTTTTATTATGATTAACTACTTGGATTATGAATATACGAACATGCAAGTCCTTTAAAGACATTACCATGCATGGGTGATCTATACTACATTTTCATTGTGGATTTCCTAGACTTTACATTATAATGCTAATTGTAGATATACTCTACATTACCCATGCCATCCCTACATTATGCATTGCATCATACTCATGGCATTGATACATGGAGATTTGGAAATGTGGGATTAAGTCCAGTTTCGTTTTTGAAAAGAATTATGATATGATTTTGGTAAGCCAATGAATATGACAAGAAGGTGATCACCGGTGTGTCTATGATTATGGCTCTCGGAGCATCTTGGGTGCTTGCATCTTCTTGTATATGTAGATGAGCTATTCCTTGCATGAACCATGTGATTTTGATCTTGTGATTTAGCATTGGAGCCTACATGTCCATTTAACATTTTGAAATGAATATTTGACTCTCTTAGAAGCATATGTATATATATAAGTATTCTTGTGAGATGTGTTGACTTAGCACTGATGGATTGGGGGCATTAGGGATATCCCTAAGGTCCCTCCCCCTTTCTTTGAACTATGTGCCAACATAGGGACGGATGTAATTCGTCTATCTGTTTATGTTATGACATGTCTTGCTTTGATTCTGCGAATCCTTCTGAAATGGGGGTTCCATAAGGAAAGTGACCATCCCTGAAATGGTGTGTCCGTAAGGTGTGATGTAGATTACCCTTGCCAAGTAATCTTCTCCCTACAAGTGGGAGGTCCCAATCGGTCCAATTCATGTAATAGCTCCCATGGATTTGGTTTGTCGGTTATAGTCCATCCCCTTTATGTAGGAGCATTATCGCATTGCACGTATCATGAATTCCATGGCATCTTATATATTAAGTTCTTTTGTTTATATATGATCTTTGTATATTATGTGCATTTGTCATCTAACATTAATATGCAGGTTTGGTAAGTCATATGCATTGCATGCTTGCATACTTAGTACATTCAAATGCACTAACGCATACTCTATGCCTATATGATTTTGCCATGTAGGGACCGAACAGTTTGAGTATCAGCTGCAGGACGAATAGTCCTTCGTTGCAGATATTTTGTGGTGAGCCCCGTCTTCCAAGGGTGTGCCTTTGTTCCTTGCATTCATTATGTATATTATTTTGTTGAGGGTGAGCCCGGAACTTGTCCTGGCCCCCGTTCCTTAACTGGAGGCATATGTTGGACATTTTGTAAAAATGCTGTCATTTTGCTTAATTTATAAGAAATGCTCTTTTTGGGACTTGAATTTCTGTTATTTAATTACTTGTCTTTAAAAGCTCTTGAACCAAGCTACGTAGATTCTGAAATTTTGAGGCTTGTTTTGGGACTCTCGTGTCCCCATTTGCTGTGTCACATCTAGGCCCCGACCCCGAGTCGTGACAGTCTTATTCATGAGTATAGGGGCAAGCATATCGTATTGGGCATGATACATAAGTGTCTTTTATGAGATTGAGTGATTTTGCACAGTCCCATAAATATACATGAAAACATCATTGAGAGTGAGATGTGGGACTTCTTTCTGTGAGGGCACTTGCATTGCATTGTTAAAATTAGGCTTATTAAGTGATTGTGGCTTGTTGATAGTACCTCGTTTGGCATAGTTGCATTGTCACATGCACTAGTCTATATTAGTTTGCTGGATAGCTATATGATTGTGTTTTGAAAAAAATTGTGTATCTGTGCTTTAGTTTTATGAGATGTTTGCCATTAGGTTGAGGTCTGTGTGTTATTGTCCAGCTTATATAGATTGAGTCCGTCGCTTGAGAACAAGCTACAATTTTAAGTTGAGGTAGTTGATGTGCTGTCAAAATAAAACACTTTTGATGCTTAAAGCTTGGAATTCTGTGTGTTCTCAATGCGATAATAGTAAGTTTGATGTGTTTTTGTGTTGTTTTGCAGGATTTCGGGGATTGCACAATATTTGGGAAAAATATGCAAAAGGTGCTGATTTTGAGGATCCACGAGACCCTTTACGGGCCATAGAGTATTGTACGGGCCGTAAAGGTGGTTTCGTGTGTAATTCAAGTGAAGGGTGCATTTCTGAAGTTTATTCTACGAGTATGCAGACGAGTCATGAACACTTTACGAACCAAAGACCAAGTCTCATACCCTGAGGACCAAAGATTGAGGATTTTTATGAATTTATTTTAGATGAAACCCCTTATGGGCCGTAGAATCTATTATGAGCTGTAGAGGGGTGTCACAGAAGCCATGTCCAGAATTGAAGCAACATGGTACGAAAGCTCGACTAGGAGCCATAAATCACTATACGGCCTGTAGAGCACCTCATGGAGCCTACCGACCCAATTGTCCTATTTTGTTTTGGACTTATATTTTGAATATTATAAACATGTTTTAGGTTATTTTTCTGAGGAAGTACGAGAGTAGGCTGAGCACGAGAGGAGCGAGAAATAATAGATACCAAAGAGAAACACTCGTAAACTTTAATTTCATCTTCTAATAACAATCTTGTGATTCTCATTAAAGAGTTGAATTTTCTTGTGCTTAATTCGATTGTGTAAGTGATCAATTGTGTTATCAAAATTCATAATTCTTGTATACAAAATTGATTATGACTGGCAAAATGCATAACTAGGATTGTGGGAACAATGAATAATTAACAAGGTAAAATCGGATAACTCGTAAATCTTGAAAAATGTGCATGCATATATTAATTAATTCTATTTGTTTTGAATGTTTTTATAGTGGTTGCGAACATTAGAACCCACCTTGTATTACTAACTAGACCAAGGTTGTAATGAATAGGAAAAAAGATTAATTAATAGGATTCAGTCGATGTTTCTCATCTAATCAACCAAACTAGGCCATAGGGAGGTTGACTAGGAAAATAGGTAAGAGTTAGTAATGTAACACTGCAAGGATGGATCAAATTACGCAGTGAAATTCACCTCTCGCCTGGGCCAAAGGGTTTGGTGAATTTAACTTACCATTCTAAATGTTACAAACTAGAAAAGGATTTGGTTATCTGGTGATGCTATATTAGGGAATCATGGGGATCACGATACCCTAGTTTCTCTTCATACTGGTGAAGCACTTGTCTTAGTTTAGAATTATTTTTACTAGTGATTATAAACCCATACCCTCTTTTGAGAGATAAGTTGGTTAATAAACCCAAATTGCAAAATTGAATTCTTATAAATCCATCATATTCCCTTGGGTTCGACCTTAATCTTGGTTAGGTTTATATCTTGTAAATGACCGGTTTATCCTCAAAAAAGAGGGGTAGCTTGGGCGACATCCGATTTGCTTTGATTTTATCTTATAATATTATTTTAAGTATAAATCTCTATTGCCCATGCGATTCTCACATAATTCATGGCATATGGATACATCAATATTAATTTTCATTGAGATTATGATGTGCGTTCAGACTCAAGTATTTTGATGTATATGATTTTAAGGAAAGTATGGGTATGACATGACATGTGATCATATAATGTTTATGATATAGTTCAATTATGGGTGTTTACACCAATATGTACAAGTATGAATAAGTTTTTCCTATGCATGAAAGTATGACATGAAGTATCATTTGGCTCTTTACCCAAATTATGCCTGAATATGATATATGATTTGGCTCTTTAGCCCATGTATGCATGTTTATGAGGTATGTGTGCTTCTAAGCCTAAATATGCATGAAAATAATTTGAAAAGATTTACGCCTCTTATGACAGAACATATATGTATACGTATTCTCGTGGATGATGACTTAGCACCAAGCGATCATGTGTAAGGGAGAGTATCTCCAATGGTCCAGTCCTCAAGTTCCTAAACTATGTGCCAACATTGGTTCATGTTTATGCCCCCTTTATGTATGATTATGTTATGAATGACAATTTATTATAGAAATGGATGTGGCCGTAAGGTAAGGTTACTTCTCCGAAATGGGAGAGTATGGAGAAGTATGGTCTAACTTTGGAAAGAAGATAACGTCTTCATTCGGGGTTAGGAAGACCCCAAATTCCATGTAATAGCTCGCATTGTCTAGATGCTGGTTGGGGTCTCATCCCCATATATTGAAGTATTACAGCATTGCATGCATCATGGATTTCATGGTATATTGATATTATATTCTTTCCAATGTACTTCTTTCTATATATGTCTCCTTGTCATCCAACATTGATTGCTGGCTTGATGAGTTCATATGCATCGCATGCCGACATACTTAGTACATTCAAACGTACTAACACATACTTCTTGCCTACATGATCTAAACATATAGGGACCAAAGACTATTTTCATCCATCTCTTGACGGTTAGCTTGGATTGTGAGAGTTGCTTATGGTGAGTCCTATCATTCAAGGACAAGCCATCTTCTATCAACCTATCATGCTATTTTCACTTATCTCTTTACTTTGAGGGTGATCACGGGACATGTCTTGGCCTTGTCCTATTCTATGACTTAGAGGCATTGTTGGAAGTTATATAACTCTATGTACGAGCTTGTATGTGTTAAGCTATTTTGCTTTGGACATTATAATTATGGCTATCTCTTTGATGTTGATGATATGAAGACAGTGTTTATGAAGAGATGAGGAAATGTGGAAAGCCCTAAGTCCCTTCTATCTCCATAGCGTGAGTCATATTTACCCACCCCTTAGTTCATATGTGCTATGTGCTAGGTGAATCATGCAAATCCCTATCCCTATGAAATCCCCATAGCATCAGTCATGGTTTCCCATCCCTTAGAACTATATGTTTGTTGTCTAATTATGCACTTTCAAACTGTTGATGTGTATGTGGTTGCTATGAGGCTTGTTTGGGGATTCTAGGGTTCCCATTTTCCATGTCACTCCTAGGCCTTATGCCCAGGTCGTTACAAGCTTGGTATTAGAGCATTAGGTGTATAAATGATCCTTGGAGTCCAACATGCCGCGTTAATAAGAATCATATTAATGAGTGTGAAGTGCACCATACCTATGAGTGGGAGCTATGATGGCATTTAAGGATTCGTCTCACTTCTTCTTTCTAATGTGTGCTTCGAATAGTGTCTTAGACTTTCTCATTTTGATGATGTCTTTGATGCCTTACAAAAGATGCCTCTAAGAAGAGCCCCTCTACCAAGGCAAGCCCCGATTAATGAGGACCAAGTCCCTTAAGAGCCTACGGGAGAGCAAGTTACTCGGGATAAATTTTGGACTACCTTTGCCATGCTTGCCCAAGTGGTGACCAACCAGGCTAGGTAGGCCAATCCTCCTTCTCATGCTCCTACTCTGGCAGTTAGAGTTAGAGATGTCACCTAGATGAACCCTCTGGAATTTATGGGTCAAAAGCTAATGAGGATGCTCAAGACTTCATTGATGAACTCTCTAAAGTGTTGAGTATTATGGGGTTGACTTTAGAAAAGAAAGCTGAGCTAGCTGCCTATCAATTGAAGGATGTGGCTCAGGTGTGGTACAACCCATGGTTGATTGTGAGGGTTGAGGATGATGTGGTTGGTTGGGAAGTGTTTAAATTTACCTTTTTGGACCATGTCTTTCCACTTGACCTTAGGGAGGCCAAAATGACAGAATTTATCAACCTCAAGCATGATTGTATAAATGTTAGGGAATATGCCCTTAAATTCACAAAGCTCTCAAATATGCTCCTATTTTAGTGGTTGGCTCCCGTGAAAGAATGCACAAGTTTATTTTGGGTTTCTTATTTCATTGTGAAAGAATATCGTACAGTTATGATTATTTGGTATGTGTACATAGCAAGGCTTATGACTTATGCTGAACAGATTGAAGGGTAAAAGCACAAGGAGAAGAGGGTGAAGGATTCCAAAAAAACTCGTTATGATTGTGGGCTATCCACTTCTAAGAGTGGTAGTGGATATGCTCTCTTCAATTAGGGACAAGGTTTGAATGTAAAGGTTTCTAATGCTAGAGTTCCTCCTCCAAAGGCATAGGTTTTATGTTGGCCAATACCCAATCAGTGTACAATATCTGGGAAGAATCACCCGGGTGCATGTTTGAGAAGTTTAGGTGCTTGTTTTGGGTGTGGTGGTAGGGGCCACAAGGGTGTTGCTTGTCCTTAAGCTGCCAAGACACGAGTGAGGTTCAAGTGGCCCAAGCTGACCAAAACCAGCAAAGAGCTTCACAAGGTGGTGCACCCAGAAACAACAGGTTCTATGTTTTGCATGCTCGACAAGAAGTAGTGGAGAGTTCAAATATTGTTCCTGGTATGTAATAAGTCTTTGATTTTGATGCTTATGCTTTATTAAAAGGCTTTGTTAGTCCAAATATATCATCGTGGGGTGCATGAATGTTATTCGTGAGAAAGAAAGATGGGTCAATTTCGATATGCATTGATTATAGGCAATTGAATAAGGTGACCATCAAGAATAAATATTTGTTTCCAAGGATCAATCACTTATTTGATCAACTTCGAGGAGCTACCCACCTCTAAAATATTGACCTCCATTTCGGTTACCATCAAATGAGGGTGAGGGAATGTGATATCCCCAAAACTGCTTTTTGGGCTAAGTATAGGCATTTTGAATTTGTGGTGATATTGTTTGGTTTGACTAATGCTCCAGCTATGTTTATGCATCTTATGAATAGAGTGTTCAAGGCATTTCTTGATAACTTTGTGGTCGATGTGATTTATTCCCGAAGTGAGCAGGAACACATGGATTACTTGAGGTAGGTTCTTCAAACATTGAGGGATAATCTATTGTTTGCCAAGCTCAGTAATGTTAGTTTTGGCTAGGTGAAGTAGCATTTCTTATTCATGTTGTATCCAGTGATGGCAATAAGGTTTACCCGAAGAAGTCGAAGGCCGTGAAGAATTAGCCTAGACCATTGACTTCTTCTGATATTCGAAGCTCTCTTGGGTTGGCTGGTTATTATAGGAGGTTTGTTAAAGGTTCCTCATTCGTTGCATCTCATTGACTAAGTTAACTCAAAATAAGGTCAATTTTATATCGTCAGATGAGTGTGAGAAGACTTTTCAAACTTTAAAGGATCAACTTACTTCTACTTCTGTTCTAACCTTACCGGATGGTTTTGTCTTTTATTGTGATGCTTCTTGGATTGGTTTGGGTAGTGTTCTCATGAAACATAGTGAGGTGATAGCTTATGCTTCAAGGAAGCTGAAGGTACATGAACAAAATTATCCAACTCATGGACTTGAGTTGGCGGCTGTGGTGTTTGCTTTAAAACTTTTAAAACATTATTTATATTGTGTTCATGTTGATGTGTTCACTAATCACAAGAGTTTCCAATATGTGTTCACCCAAAGAGAACTTAATTTTGGGCAAAAAAGGTGGTTGTAACTTCTCAAAGTTTACAACATGAGTGTTCAATATCATCCCAGCAAGGCAAATGTTATAACCAATGCTCTTAGTAGACTATCCATGTGTAGTGCGGCCCATGTTAATGAAGGAAAGAAAGAGTTGGTGAAAGATTTTCATTGTTTGTCTAGATTGGGTGTTAAATTTGCTAACTCTCATGATTGTGGTATTCATGTTTAGAATTGGATTCTGGGGTTATTGATGCTAAGGCAAAACAAGACAGACCCATCCTTGGGGAAGTTAAAGAAGTTGGTGGCGGAAAAGAAGATATAGGTTTTCTCCCAATGGGGAGATGGTGTGGTTTAGTATCAAGTTCGGTTGTGTGCTCCCGATATTGATGGTCTTAGAGAGGTGATCATGAGTGAAGCCCATAACTCTCATAATTTCATACATCTGGCATCCACCAAAATGTATCAGGACTTGATGTAAGTGTATTGGTGGCATGGTACAAAGAAAGACATAGCTAAGTTTGTATCTGAATGTCCTAATTGTCAACAAGTGAAAGTAGAACATCAAAAGCTCGGTGGTTTGGCTCAAGATATTGAGATTCCTATTTGGAAGTATGAAGCTGTGAATATGGACTTCGTGGTTGGTTTGCCCCATACTTGAGAACAATTCGATTCTATTTAGTTTACCGTTGATAGGATGACTAAATCATCACATTTCTTACAATGGTCAAGGCTGCTTTCAATGTTGAAGATTATGCAAGGTTGTATATTCATGAATTGGTTAGGTCACGTGGTATGCTTATGTCTATCATATCAAATCTTGGCACCCAATTTACTTCTCACTTTCGGAAATCATTTCAAAAAGGGTTTGGCACAAAGGTGAAGTTAAGTACCATTTTCCATCCTCAAACCAATGGACAAGCCAAAAGAAACATTCAACTTTAGAAGACATGTTGAGGGCTTGTGTGTTAGAATTCAAGGGAAATTGGGATCATCATCTAACACTTGTCGAGTTTGCCTACCATAATAGATCTCATGCTAGGATTTGTATGGCATCATGTAAGGCTCTATATGAGGTGTGGATCCCGGGTGGGATGGCTTGTGTTTGGAAAGATGGCATTGATTCACCAAATGGTTTTGGAGGCCATGGAAAAGTTGAAGTTGATTAGAAAAAGGTTGAATACATTTCAAAGTCACCAAAAGTCATATTCAAATGCTAGAAAGAGAGATCTTGAGTTCCTTGTCGATGATTGGGTGTATGTGAAGGTTTCTCCTATGAAGGGTGTGATGTGTTTTATTAAGAAGGGCAAGTTAAGTCCCCGGTATGTAGGCCCTTATGAGATAGTTGAGCGGATTGGCAAGGTGACCTATAGGTTGGATTTGCCTTTGGAGATTAGTTCTATTCACCATATTTTCCATGTATCCATGTTGAGGAAGTTAATTGGTGATCCTAGTTTGGTTGTGCCCTTGGAAAGAGTTATGGTTGAAGAGAACTTGTCCTATGAAGAGGTTCCATTTGAAATTTTTGATAGGCAAGTAAAATGGCTTTGCTACAAGGATGTGGCTCTAGTTAAAGTGCTTTGGAGGAATCAACATATGGAGAGTGCCACATGGGAGGTAGACAATGACATGAGGAGGCGATATCCCTATCTTTTCCAATCTACTCAAGCCTAGGGTATTTAGGTTCTTCCTACTTTAAATGGTCCTAATTCTTTCACTCCTATGTTTCATGACATAACATGCATAAAAATGATTTAAAGGATGTTTTGAAATGAGTTTGATGATTTTATGATTTTCAAGAAATGAGTTATGCATTGCGTCTCCATATTTAAATGTTTTGTATTCAAGTTAAGCCTTTTAAGCCACGTTTTAGCCCATTCAAGGATTAATGTTCCCAAGGGGGAGATGATGTAAGAACCCAGATCTCGTGAGACCTTATTGATGCTTACAATCAAGGTTTTGGGAGTTTATGCCAAGATGATACTCCATGGTAACCTCCACCAGACGGGGAGGGGTCCATGAGCTGTGGAGGCTGCCTTGGGGTGGTCCTAATCCTTGTGTATGATATTCTTTGTCTTATGGTGGAGTTTAAGACAAAACGGCTCCCCACTGAGCCCTTCAAGGCTCGTGGTGCTCACCACTAGCTGTGAAAGTGGATCGTTGTACGTGACCTTGTATTGAAAGCCACTTTGTGGCTAAGGCACCCACCACGGACGCTTGTATGGTCCATACGATCCACAAAAACTTGTGGTGGGGTCCTGTGATGATGTAGTTCAAAAGTTTTCTAAGCATCCAATCACGGTCACGAACCTTAGATCTTTGTAGGGGAGCTTGTATGGACCGTGGAGCTTTATATGAAACATGAAGCCTTTAGTGGAAATGTAAACCTTATTCTGAAATTTGGCTAAGTGTGTGAAGACCCTTACCACGGACCCTTGAACATTCCATGGTGTGTTGTACAAGCCGTTGTGCTCTTTCACTAGCAACCTGGACACTTTTTAGTGCTCGTTTCACTAATGAATTTCTCATAATTTTTGTGATTTCTAAGGGTCATTTGTGACTTTCTAACCTATCTTAAACCCCTGAAAAGACCTATACTCCTTCATTCTTATTCAAATTCATTCATTATACTTAGAATACTCAAAGTCTCTCTTCTAAGAACTCATTTCAAGTGTGCCATTGAAGATTCAACTTGGAACTTCAAGAAGGGATTTCTTCTCATATAAATTTCTTCTAAATTCTTCTAAGTTATCTAAGGTATGTGAGATTGATTCATCATCTCTTTCAACCATGAAGACCCAAATATTTCTTACTTCTTAAATTATGAATTTGAAGCTAACTTTGAATATGGGTCTTTTAAATAAATGTTGATTTGATTAAATTGAGATATGGGATATATTTTATTGATGTTTCAAAGTGATTTAAGCCCTAATATGTTGTGTTGCATTGATATTATGAAGATTGAATATGCATGTCTCTTTAAATGTTGATTTAGGCATGGGTATTCTCAAGTATGCTCTAATGGTGAATTTCTTAATGAATTTACTTTGATTTCATCTTATAATGTTATTTTAGCTATGAATGTCTATAGCTCATGCTATTCTCTCATTATTCATGACATATGTATACACGAACATTGATTTTCATAAAGATTATGATAAGGGTTAAAACCCAATTAAGTTGATGAATGTAATATTAAGGAAAGTATGGTTATGACATGACATGAGATCACATAATGTCTATGATATGGCTCTTTGAGAAATTATGGATGTTTACACCAACATGTACAAGTATGAATGAGTTATTCCTATGAATAGAAGTATGACACGAAGTATCATTTGGCTCTTTAGCCCATGTATGCATGAATATGATGTATGATTTGGCTCTTTAGCCTATGTATGCATGTTTATGAGGTATGTTTGCTTTTAAGCCTAAATATGCATGAAAATAATTTGAAAAGACTTATGCATCTTATGAAAGCACGTATATGTATATGTATTATCGTGGATGATGACTTAGCACTGAGCTATCATGTGTGAGAGGGAGTATCTCCAAAGGTCTAGTCCTCAAGTCCCATAACGATGCGCCAACAAAGGTTCATGTTTATGCCCCTTTGTGGATGATTATGCTATGAATGAAAAATTCTTACCGAAATGGGAGTGCCCATAAGGTAAGGCTGCTTCTCTAAAATGGGAGGCCCGTAAAGATAAATATGTCTATCTTTAGCAAGTAAAACACCTTTTCGTTTGGGGAAGACACCAAAATTTCATGTAATAGCTTGCATGGTCTAGATGTCTATTGAGGTCTCATCCACGTATGTTGACGAATTATGGAATTGCATGCATCATGGATTTGATGGAATATTGATATTATATTCTTTCCTATATACTTTTTTCTATATATGTGCCCTTATCATCTGACACAGAATACAAGTTTAATGAGTTCTTATGCATTGCATGCCTACATACTTCATACATTCAAATGTACTAACACATACTCGTTTCCTAAATGATCTTACCATGTAGAGACCAAAGACTATCTTTATCCACCTTTTGACAGTTAGCTTGGATTGTGAGAGTTACTTGTGGTGAGTCCTATCATCCAAGGACAAGCCACCTTTTATCTATGTATTATGCTATTTTCGTTTGTTATATCTTTACTCTGAGGGTAAGCCTGAGACCCGAGACATATATTGGCCCCTGTCCTATTCTATGACCTAGAGGCATTGTTGGACCTCATGTAAACTCTATATACGGGCTTGTATGTGTTACGCTATTTGCTATAGTTATTATGATTATGGCTATCTTTTTTATGTTGACGATATGATGATATTTTAATGAAGAGATGAGGAAATGTGGATATCCATTCCTAAATCCCTTCTATCCTTATAGTGTGAGTCATACGTACGATCCCCTTAGTTCTTATGTGCTATGTACTGTGTGAATCACAAAAATCCCTATCCTTATGACATCCCCATAGCATGAGTCATACTTTCCCATACCTTAGAACTATGAGTTTATTGTCTAATTATGTGCTTCCGAACTGTTGATGTGTATGTGGATGCTATGAGGCTTGTTTTGGGACTCTCGAGTTTCCATTCTCCATATCACTCTCGGCACTACGTCCGGGTCGTGATATCGTTTACGATTGCAAAGGTGTTTCACATGAATCTTTTTGGACATCATACGCAAATTGCTCAAGGACATGCGTAGCCTGAGAAGTGAATGATTCTTTAAAAAGGAAATGATTAGTAATCCTTTTTAGAAATTAAATGGATTTGGTCATATACATACGCGAGGAAGGTAATAAAAAAATTAAATGGTTTTTTCTTCCTTTTATGACTTAGGAGTCGTATGAGATGAAAGTCTCGACTTTTCGTCAGAGAAAGAAGATCAAAAAATTCCCAATCATGGTCCTTACAGATCCTATCGTCCATATAATATACAAAAGGAAATTCCAGATATTTGAGATCTTTCTCTTTGAATAAGATCTCAATTCCAATGACTGTTTCATTAGATATCTTATGACTAAAATCCTTTTGTTTTTCGATCTAGTTCCTCCACCAACGTAACTCCTAATACTTTAGCTATTGAACCCAAGTTGTGGCTTTCAGCTGAAATCCCAAAAGGTTTCAAGCGAATACACCTATTGCACAGTCTAATTACTCAAATTACTGTAATAATCTAAGATCTAAAGTAAACCCCAAGTTTGCAACCTTAGGATTATAGTTGAAACTTAGCAATAACCACTTGGCCTCGTTCAATATTTATCATACCAGCAGAAGAGTAAAGATAATTATCGGTGGACAATCTCAACTATAGATGGTCAATCAAAACAATAAGACTAGTATGAGAGAATGTAGCCCAAATAATATCTAAATCATAACTAATCACAACTCAGAAATCTAGTCTACGAAGTCTCTATCTAAACTGTCTAGATGGTACCATGGTAGGCCATGGCTACCTTACTCAAAAGGAATTAAAATACTAGACTTGGTTTAGGTGGACAACTTGTCAAATATACATCTATAGGAATTAGTTTATCGACTCCCCGAATAATACTATAAGAATCGGTACTGAACATCCTGCTTGTAATTGTACATGCTCCTATAGCAAATAGGGGGCCATTTTCATTTTTACTGTTTAGCTAGATGAAAGTGTATAGGTGTATCCTCCCGAAGCATGGGAGGACTCACCAAATCAGCTGACCACAATAGATCCTCAACGGTGCACTTGTTGATGATCTCTAGTACCTGTTTCTACATCATAAAATGATGCAGTCCAAAAGGACATCAGTACATAGAATGTATGAATATGTAAAATGGTTGAATGAAACATGCACCAAGGTAGAAGACTATCAACTCATATAACTCAAATCAAGAGATAAGAAACTCAATTAGGATGTCAAATGTCTATCTGAAGCAAAAATAAAGGGTAGACAATGACCCATCAATACAAATCCAATCCAATCAGAGTACTATTAGTATAGAACTTATCTGGGAGTTTTCTTTTATCCGACAACAATCACTTAGGAGCCAATGATCATACAACAATCTCATTAACTTTACCAAAATCGTTCAGGACTTACAGGGTAAGGAATGAGTTCTACCCATAACGGGACCAATCAATTAAGTCCTCTATTCTTTCAAGGAGCTATGTAGAGGAAATGTCTGACTTAAATGGTTTCAAGGCTCTCATATATGTGGTAACGTAGTTATTAAGTTTGAGTTGGACTTACCCTTATTCAATTTGGTCCCAGATACTCATCTCAGGACACATTGCTCATAAAACATCAATGAATTCCAAGCATTAAATCGATAAGTCTCTTAATGGTTTCTTTCAGCTCATTAGTTTTATCGAATCAATCTTTCAATAATTTTACCAATCAATCCCATCAATCTTTTAAGAGTAAATTTGAAAATCATGTAGGTCTTTTAATTTACACCAATAAGAATCACAGTACCATCAAGTTCTATCGACCTATAATCATGCTCAATCACAATAACAATTAATATTCTCAAATCAAGGCTTTAGACTCAATCCCTAAGTTCATTCATGCAATATTTTATGAAATAATATATAGTATTTCTGAAATAAGTCGTGTAAAAGTATTTAGATCAAAGTCCACCATATCTAACAATATCAAGTTAGCAATAACATCTCTCCCCGTAAAAGTTACAACACAGTCCTGATATGCCCGACTTACCACTATTGATCCATCTACCGAGGTGGAAAAATAAATAGGCTTGGGGTCTCGCCCTTGAGATGACTATGCCGAAGAATTACTACATCTAGGAGGACCAAGAGAACTATCATATGGTGTCTAAGTAAGCCTGGACCTATCAACACTATCAAATGCTTTAAGGGGCTGCTTGAGTTGCTAGGCCCTGATGGTCCTGCCTCTGAAACTCTCGATCCTGTGGCAGGTGTCAACTAAATTGACCATGCTCAACAGGTCGACCATCAAACATTGACCTCTACCACTCCTTAACTAGGCCGGTGAACTGCTTATAAGTATAAGAACCTCCATGTGACTCTAGAATGGCCAAAATAATATAGCCGGTCCTGACACTCTGACAAGAAATCACAAGCCCTTTCACCAGGAGTGCTGTCGAATTTCGAGGGAACCTAGTGCCCAAACTGCTCAAAAATCTTCTGCTCAATTGTGGACATGGCAGGGCTGGTAGAAGATTGTGGCACCATGAATAAGGGTGGTGCAATAACTAGAGCAATGGCTCAACTCTCAAATTGAGAACCCAAACTCAGCCTAGATATTTAGGGCAGAGCCATAGCGGTCATGTGAGAATCTGCTTGAACTGAAGGACCCACATGAATCATGGTTGGCTTAAATAGACCTATAGAAGAACCAACCAGTATTGTAGAAACTGGTACATCACAAGTGATAGGGCTGGAGATGCTCTCTCCAATGTTGCCATACCCTCAAAAGTAACTCCTGAACCGAAGGTGTAGTATCTAGGGATGAGGGTAGTGGAATAGGATCTATAGGACCCACTAGCTCATAAGTAGGTTCTGGAGAAGTTGATCTAGTCTATCCCTCGGGCAGAGTGATGTGCTGCTAAAATACAACACTTTTTTTTTGCTTAAAACTTTAAATTTTGTGCATTCTCAAAGTGATATTAGTAGGTTTGATGTGTTTTCCGGTTGATTTTGCATGATTACAAGATTCAGAATGATTTTGAGCAAAAGTCTTCAAAATTCAAGATTTTGGTGATTTACAAAGCATTTTATGGAACGTGGTTTATTCAACGAGCCACAAGATGTGTCGTCGATCATATCCAAGTAAATGCTAATTTTCAAATATTAAAAAGTATGAGTTAACTGATGAGGCATAGATTGTTACAAGGATAGTATGTGAGTTTGTAGGTTTAAGATCAGAAAATATGTTGAATGGTAAAGCATTGTTAGATGAATTCACTTACAAGTCGTATGTTTGATGATGGGTCGTAGATTAGGTCGTTCCTGGAGGATCAAGTTTTGAAGATTTCTAAAAGAGTTAGCAGATGAAACCCTTTATGGACCGTAAGTCAGAAGATGGCTGGTAGAAAGGCCTCATAGGTTGAAGACTATTTTTAAAAAGTGCCGAGTATGAAGCCAGATATAGGCCGTGATTTAACCTATGGCCCATAGCCTCATCCGTATGAGTTTGGGAAACCATTTTTTCTGTTCCTTTTTGAATTTGTATTTTACTTATTATAAATAGGTTATTTAGGTTTTTTCTTAGTAGAGAAGGATAGAAATATCTAGGAACGAGTAGAGAGACTTGAGAACTCAAATTTTTTGATTTTTACATTAAGATTATTACATTGTTTTTTTGCGGATAATTTTGGATTTCTTGTTCTACAATTCATCACTATAAGTGTTTAATTATGCTATTCTATAACATGATTATCCCATCTACCATGATAACCATAGCTAAATCCACAATTAGGGTTTTGAGAACCATTAAAAACCAGCAAAGTAAAATTGTATAATCCATAATATTTGAAAAGTGTTCATGCGTGTATTAATCAATCCCTTCATTTAGAATGTTTTTCAATGATGAAAAATGTTAGAACTCGCTTAATTCATACTTGCTGGATCAAGGGGTTAATGAATGGGATAAGGGATAATTAACATGATTCAATGTGATCCCTCTCATCTAATCAACTTAACTGGATCAAGGGGCAGTTGTATTGGAACAAAAGGTATGATTTGATAATGTCACACTGCGAGCATGGATCAAATCATGTAGCGAAATTCACCTCTGGCCTAGATCAAAGGATTTGGTAAACATAAGTTGTCAGTTTTGCATGCTATACACTAGAAAAGATTATGATTATTCGGCGATACTGAGTTAGGAATTCATGGGGTATACAATACCCCAGTTACTTCTCTCATTGAATTCATGACACTTGCTTCTAGTTTAGGTTTACATACTGCATTTGCAAACCCCCACCCCTTTTGGGAGATAAATAGGTTAATTCATCTGAATCGCTCATAATTACTCCAGGTCTAGACTATATTCCCCATGGGTTCAACCCTAACCTTTATTAGGTTATATATTTTGATGATGACTGCTTATACCTTCAAAAGGGGTTGTTGTTTGGGCGACATCTAATTTTTGGTGCCGTTGCAGGGGAGTACGGCCTTTAGACTAGTCTAATTAGGGTAATTTGTGAATTAATCCTTATTTTTCTTATTTTCTCTATCTTGTTGTTTTTTTTTTGTTTCAGCGTACAGGTGTAGTGTATGCCTAACACTCAAAGTCGAGGCAATCCATTCACTCCATTTAACCCAAAGATTTAGAGAACACTAAGAAGAATGACCCAAGACAACATGAATTACGATGCGAATAATGCCATAAATGCAGCATCAAATCCAAATAATGATAACCCACCACCACCACTTGAGGATACCAATCCATCTCTATAGGATCTTCTAGCCATTGCTAACACATGGAATCAACACAGGCTTTACCCTTTAGCGGTGGATGTCACCGGAGCTACTATATTACCTACTTTATTGGATGACACTAAATTTGTTATTTCGAGGTAGTTGTTACAAATGTAGCAGAATAAAGGGTTGTTAGTAGGATTACCATCAGAGAATCTGCATAGCCTTCTACACAATGACGTCTTCATTTGCAAGAGTATGATAGGGAACCAAAAATTTTCCATAGATGCCATTGGGCTCCATGTCTTCCTGTTGTCTCTAATAAGTGAAATGACAGTATGGTTATCATAACTCCCACAGAGTTTAATCACCACCAAGATAGAGATGAAGAATGCCTTTTTGGAGAGATTCTTTTCTAGGTCAAAGAAGCTAAGCTGAAGTGTTTGAGGAGTTTTCCAGACCACAAGATCATTAATGATTTCTTGGTGGAGATCTTCTATTGAGGACTTCATGATAATTGTGAAGCGGTGGCCGACATTACCACTGGTGGCTCATTCTTAGATTTTCCATTTTTGGTTTTAGTTGAACGACTGAAAACGGTTACAATGATGAACCCACTATGGGGCTGAAGTGCCTATTCTCAGTTAGTACTAATTCGGAGTAGGCTAACATCAATGAAGAGATGATTCAAGAGTAGGCACGGGTTAGTACTAATGTAGGGTTGTTGATGAAACAGAGCCAGGAACGTTTGAATGTAGTCAACCATCAGCCTCCACGAACACCCATGTATGAGGAGCCCTCTATGAGGAGGAAACTAACTTTGTCACTGATCGGATGGAAGGATCCGGACCAATGCCCAAGTTTCCTAATCTGGACTATTGGTACTAAGGTCAATGGAATCAAGGTTGGAACTTCAATAGAGATGGTGATTTCAGAGATAACAACCATGGTGGCTACTATGATAGGAATAGAGGCCAGGACAAAGATGGTGATTGGAGATGTAGAGATGGTTACATGAATGGTCCGTATGTGCCACCCACAATCGTGATTCTGGGGAAGGTAGTTCTAGTATTGAGGATATGTTCAATAGATTTCTTTAGAAGGTTCACGCTCAAGATGATACCTTGGAAGGGATAAAATGTGACATCTCAAGCCTTAATCAAAAGATCGAGTCTCATTCAATTGCTATCAAGTAGTTGGAGAAACAGTTTTGTCAGATGCCTACTCAGTTAAACCAGCCTTAGAAAGGTATGTTTCCAAGCAACATACTGAAGAATCTAAAGAATGACGGGTAGTGCATGATAGTGATAACACGTGGTGGCAAGCTAAATATTAACCCACCGATGCCTATTTATGATGAAAAGGTTCATGAAGAGATGGTAGATAGCAAAGATATAGAAATGGGGATGCTAACACCAAGGATGGGGTGAGGGATGTGGTATTGACGCCAAAGAATTAAAAAGCCACACCTAGACCTCCACCTCCTTTACCTCAAAGACTCAAGAACATAGATGAGGAAGGTAAGTTTCAGCACTTCATCCCCATGTTAAAATAGCTTACGATCATCATTCCTCTAATTGAGGCATTGGAGAAAATTGCCGGCTATGCAAAATTGATGAATGGCCTAATGAAAAAATAGGATTGTGAGACAAGAGCTCTCGAAGGCGCTTTAGCATTGGAGTCTGATTGAAACAAGTTCCATGGTGCAAAAGAAAGAAAATCCCGAAGCATTCACTATGCCCATCACCATTAGAGATGTGGAATTTTCAAAGGCGTTGTGTGATTTAGGCAGTTGGACAAATCTAATGCCTCTTGCAATATTCAAGAAGTTAGGCTTAGGAACCCCTACTCCAACAAGCATGCAGTTGTTGATGAATGACAGGACAGTGAAGAAGCCTGTGGGGATATTTTATGATGTTCTTATAAAAGTTGAAGAGTTCATATTCCCTCCAGACTTCATGATTCTGGATTACGAGGTTGACTTCAAAGTCCTAATCATCTTCAGAAGGCCCTTCTTAGCCACTGGATAAGCACTAGTAGACGTAAAATCAAGCCAACTCAAGTTTCAATTGAATTATGTAGAAGTCTTCTTTATTATCTGTTAGTGCACGAAGATACTCGAAGATTTGAAGATGGAATGGACACTTGGTAATATCTTTGTAATTAAGTTGTCAAGGTCATGTTGCGACACTAAATCAGTTGCTACATGAGAGGAAACCCAAGATATTTGTTGTAGGTTTTATGTGTTTTTTTTGTATTTGCTTTTTGGACTTATAGGTAGTTTATTTTTTTTGTTTTTGGTTGTAAGTTTGGATTCAAGGACTAGTGGAGTATAGGGTAACCATTTTTTATATGGAGAATATGGAGGAATAGGGTTGAGTCAGCAAAGCAATGCTGAAAAGTGAGAGAAGTGCTTCTATGAACAGTTCTATAGGCCATGGTCCATACCACAACCCATAAAAATACTCGTAAAATCACTTCCAATAAGTAGAATTTTGTGCACTCCAATCCAAGAGACAATTTTATAACCTATAGATGAAACTATATGTTGTGAATGGGATTCATGGACCGCAGATAAAATTTCTAGCTTGTTAAGTGTTAGATGCACTTACGATAGAATATACGGGCCATATGTCTGTGTACGCTACATAGGTGGATCCGTAAAGCCAATGTCCTAAAACTAGGGTTCATAAAATCGCAGCACCATGGCTTACGTGTTGTAGATTCTCTTATGGCCTGTAATCAGGGTTTCGTAGGTTTCAAACCTCTCTTATTCCGAATCCATCTTGTGGAATAAAAAGGGGGGCAAATACATGTACCCCTTCTTTCCTAATATTTTCCCGAAGTACCCTAGGATATTTCTTCTTTCCAAACCTTTGGCCACCGCCGATTACCACCACTATTTTTTGAACCAAACTTCTGATGAAATTCTTGCCACCCAACAACGAATTTGGCACACTTTTAGGTTTCATTCCCTCAGGTGTTTCTTTATCTTTCTCAACTCACTTTATCAAATATTCTCGTATGTACTCTTATTGAAACTTTGTTTTTGCCAAAAAATTCTCTCTTTGGTTTGAGACTTTGTTGGGAATAAGTCCATGATATTCTTTCTCTAGTAGTTGTTATTACTTGCGAATGAAGTGTATTACATCGTTGGCACTATTTGATTGATTATGTTTAAACCTTAACTATGAATATACTTGTGAAAATCATCCGTGTATTCATAAATAACGTTCTCAATTGAGTTTGAATTGTTGATATTGGTAATATTGATGAGGCGGTGCATGAATTACAAGATGAGATAATGAATCAATTTAATTGGCCATAAAACAAATTTGTGTTGTCATTTGAAATCATGAAGTCACTTGTCGTCTAAATTGTACTGAACTACCTAGTTGTAATTGACATGTGATTCCGCGTGTTAAGTGATAGCATTCTAAGTTACTGGTCAAAAGGTGGTTGATGTGATATGTGCATATTACATTGATGGGTGATGGCGTAGATTAACAATTCACATATGTTGGGTGTTGGGTTACATAGTTTAAAAGTGTTAGGGATGATTTGGGAGCATGAAGTTGCTTTGATGCTATTTAGATTAGTATACCCTATTGTTGGTTGTGATTTCTCGTTTGATATTTTTTTAATGGAATCATTGTGATGGCCTTAGGAAACCCATATTGCTGTCCTGTTTACAATACCAGGGTCTTCTATGGCTAGTTGATTATTGCACGGGCCGTGGTATCCCCTCATAGGTTGAGACCTACAACTTGAGGTTTCCAGGGATATTATTAGATGAAATAACGTATAGGCCACAATTTTGACTATGGCTCGTGACTTGGTTTCATAGGTTCCTTTTCCTGCGAATATGGATTTTAGAATTATAACTACAACAGAAACTAGGGCTCATAATATTTTCCATGAGCCATGCTTGGTCTCGTAGGTGCATTCCTAATAACTAGAATTACCATACCTTGGCACCTATGAAGGCCTTTTATAACCCATATTTCTCCCTACAACCCTTAGGCGAGCCTTCGTAGGTCCTTCTGTCACTTATTTCTATAACTTTTTTATTTTCTTTCTTGTACTTATAGAACATATGTGTGTTGTTAATTGTGTATTTTAGGTACAATGGCTCCTAGACCAAAGAAGAATGAGATTCGAGCCATGTAGACTCGATTATAGGATGTGTCTTTGGATACCCTGATCACTCTTGAGATTAGTGAGTCCTTAAAGGAGCTTGGTGTCAATCTAGATATGGGCATCGAGCAACGACATACACGGGTGGCAGCAAGACAGGTAGTGCTGCCCTAGACTTAAGTTATGGTGGTCCAGCCTCCCCAATCTGAAGAGGGAGACGTCAAAAAAAGTAGCTCTATACAGTTAACAGTCTTCGAGGAGGGGCCTTGAGCAAATACAAATGACGGAGATGACTCAGAGTCAGCAGATGAGTCCAGGTCTGCGTCTACCCTAGCATCTCCAATACCTCTAGCCCCGGTAGATGCATTGACAAGATGCTGGTCTGTCCGGCGTATGTAGGGTATATATCATCAAAACATCCAACATGATGAGAAGGGTCAGTAGTCTCCAACTATATTCGAGGAGTCGTGGGTCATGACATCAAGGCTTGGTTGTGCTCCTACAATTCGAGACACCATCGTAGTGTATCATCTAGAGTGGTTGGCAACCCCATCGGGGAAGTACTCCTCAATGCTTGTTCGAGTGTTCTATGCATCCTATGCTGCCACTATCCTGTAGTCAACCCCAAAAGGGAAGGGGTTTCTAGCGCATCCCTCCTGACTCAAACGATGGTGAGAGGATTTCTAGTTGACATATCCAAGGCCACCATCCATTGATTTCTATTTGGCCCTAAGTATCAAGCACCTAGGACTGTAGCAGAGTATGACCACCGATTAAGGAAGACTAGGGACAAAGTTTTGATGAGAGTTGAGGCCAAAAAGTCCATACTAATGATATTGATGACCGACCATATTGCGGAGTAGGTCTAGGACCCTTACTAGTCTTCTATGTCAACAATGATCATGAAGGAAAAACTCAGCTTTACCGACAAGTTTTGGTGGGCTGTAGTTCGTTCACAAATCTAGCTGACTCTTGTTGATTATGCCTTAACTATGTATCACACAATTTTTGTTATTAATATCATTACTGGCTATGATATTAACTAGGCTCACGTGATAGATGAGGAGATACATGAGAGAGCCCTGAAGAGGTCTACCTCTATCCCCTTCCCATGTTTGATGTATCGCTTATATAAAGAGTCGAGCGTGGAGATTCTACACACCGTGGACACTGTGATCGAGGCTTAGAGGAATTTAGACACCAGCCTAACAAAGGATGATGAAAATCCAATGGCTCTTCTACGAGAACTGCAACCAGCAGTTCATCTTCTAGAGATGTTCGCCGCATCACCACAGTCTGAGCCTCCTTCATTTTCTACTATTGCTTCTCTAGCAAACGAGGACCCTCCATAGATAGAGGTTGAGAGAAAGATGGGGCCGACTACTACTCCTACCCCTATATCAGAGGTTGTGGCCACCAACCTTTTTCCACCAGTATGGTATACGTGTCTACAGTGTCAATTCATACTCTAGCACAGCCACAGTGTCACACTTAGTCCAAGTTTACTCAACTGCTATATCAGAACAGGCCATGGGTTTGCATGGTTAATTTAGAGGTTGAGGCATGTATACAATCACACTTTGCGACCTCACCTGTAAAGATACTTGCACCAGTACATGGCCGGTTTGATGCTTTTGAGAGGCATATGGAGCAGAGCCTCAGTTTAGCCTAGCCTACTAATTTGACAACTATTTGAGAGGAGATCTTGTAGCTTTGTTGTAAGATGAGAGTAGTTGCATCAACATCGCTCATACTTCGTACGCCCAACTCTACTAAGGCAGTTGTTGAATTGTTTGCTCCTGATGAGACACCACTCTACGCCCTTGGGAAGAGTCCTCGTCTAAAGGATAAGGATCTAGATTCTATGAGTTAAGAGGTAGAGTTGATAAAGATGGAGCTTTTGAGGCTGCTAGACTTAGCTACATTGCAAATGAGAGAGATCGGCAAGAATGTGAGCTTTAGAGGATGAGGAGTGTTGGACCCTCCGGATATGCTACGGACATTGAGAAGACCACCAGGTAGGTTGAGGGTGGTCAGTCACCGCCAATGACTTGTGCTTAGGTTCCTAGGTATGTTCTCTTTAACCCCTTTGTTTTCCTTCAGTTATATTTTCTTGCATTGAGGATAATGCAAAACTTTGTGATGGGGTGTGGGTAGTTATAGGCCTCGGTGAAGTCGGAGTAACCATGGCATATAACTATCCCTTTTTTGAGTCCGAGGGGTTTTCTTGCCTGTGTTCTTTCCCTAAGAACATTATTTTATGTTGTACCAACATGTTTAGAATGTGCAAGTAGTATTTGTATCATAATGTACTAAAGTATGTGGCATATGTGAGCTTTGTTAAAAACTGATACCCATCAAATTTTTGTGTTAGATAGTTTTGATAATAGCCATGTGAAATTATTGATTGACAGGTGCGTGTTTTAATAAGTTGCAATTTAGTTTTGATGAAAAGCATGATCTGAGAGTCTGTGTTGATAGTGTAATACATGCCAAGTGTGTGAGCTTCTTTGCAAAATTCTAATAACATGATTCTCCCATCTAAAATGATCATGCATAGCTAAATTTACTAGTAGTATTATGGGAACCATAAAGAACTAACAAAGTAAAATCAGATAATCTGTAATTCTTGGAAAATCTGCATGTGTGCATCAATTAATCCCTTCATTTAAAATGCTTTTTAACGGTGGCCAATGTTAGAACTCACCTATTTCTTACATGCTGGATCAAGAGTGTAATGAATGGGATAAGGGATAATTAACAGGATTTGATGTGTTCCCTCTCGTCTAATCAACCTAACCGGATCAAGGGGTGATTGTATTGGAAAAAAGGGTAAGGGTTAGTAATGTCACATTGTAGGTATGGATCAAGTCACGTAGTGAAATTTACCTCTCGCATTGATAAAAGGATTTGGTAAACATAACTTACCAGTTTTGTATGCTACACACTAGAAACGATTATGATTATCTAGTGATACTGAGTTAGGAATTCATGGGGAAAATAATCCATAAGTCACTGCTCTCACTGAATTCACAAGACTTGCTTCTTGTTTATGCTTACTTACTGCATTTGCAAACACACCTTTTGGCGAGATAAGTAGGTTAATTAATTTAAATTGCTCCTAATTACTCCAAGTCTAGACCATATTCTCTATGGGTTCGGCCCTAAACTTTGTTAGGTTATATATTCTGACAATGAACACTTATACCATCCAAGAGAGGTGTCGTTTGGGTGATATCACAGAGTTGCCCCTTTAGAAAGTCCTTGACTCCCGTCTATAGTGTAAACTCCTCCTCGACCTTGAATGAGAGACACATCAGTTGCCTTGGGCTCGCCCACTGATCAAGAAGATTTTGTAATGGCATCTGCATAGCAGAGGTAAATTAGACATTTTCAAAGTGGCTAGTACAAAGAAATGTAAGAATAGAAGAAAGATGTGAAAGTCTTTCTTATCAAGTGCCCTGTAGCCTCGCAAAGATGGTTTTGGATGTCTACACATTGATCCGCGAGACTCTACTAGACATCCTGCGCTTGACTCATGCGCCTAACAAAGCTAGAGCTCAAGACCCAAAATCGGATCAAGACTAAATAAGAACAAGGTAAAGTGGAAATGACCATAATATATATAATATGAAATCCCCAAACACGAAGTCATGAGTAAACGAGCATCTAAAGTAGTAGAAAGAGTAAATACAACTGTGTCAAATGAAAATAAAAAGTTATCTCATAACATCTGATACAAATTCTGAAATAAAAGGAATAAAAGGAAGACTAAAAAATCCACAACAACTCAAAGTATGAGCCCCATCTCTATGATCTTGATGGATGGATAGTAACTCAACTAGAATGATCAACTACCCTCTATGGTCCCTGTGCTCGATTTGTATGGAGGAAATAAAGTAGGTGTGAGTACACTAAAATGTACCTAGTAGGTTCAACTTATTAGGTAAGAGAAATAAATCAAGTATACAATAAAAAATAATACTATCACCTGGATCAATAAAGGTTAGTGCACAATAAAATATACATAATTATAAGATATGATCTCCGTGATTACCAAAGATATAATACAATGAGAGACATGATCACAATTGGTAAAACACAACAAGCAATAAACTAAGTGTCTCACAACCTTGCCACTTGCCTGTGGTCAAGAAATTTCACAATTGCTAAATCTTGCCACCTGCCCGTGTTCAATGAGTATCATAAGGCGTAATCCTTGCCAACTGCTTATGGTCAAGGGATTATAAAGTGTAGATCTAACCCTTGCCTCCTGATAGGGTCAAGGGGTTGTACAAATGTATAGCATATTACCCTTACCTCCCACCCAAGACAAGGGAGATCACAAAGAAAAAGTAACCAGATGCAAGCCAGTGATACAACCAAGATATTGACATACACATATAAAATGGCATCACAACAAGAATATCGGTACATGAATCTCAAATTATCATATAATCATAGAGAAAATATCAACTGTTGCAGCTAGTTCCCAAATAATAAACATGTCTCATAACATCACAATTATATCAATAGCAAAGTGTACCAACAATTTTAGAACTCACTCATCCCAAATATGCCAGCATAATACTATACCGGACCTCACTCGTCCCAAGTTATACACCAATCTTAGAAAGTACTCAACAACCATCAATTATCACATAATTACCTAAATTGTATCACAAGTCTCATATCATCACATTATTGTCCTAAAAATTATCTCAATTCATAAGTTTTCATCTCAACTTATCAATGGGATCAGAACTTACTCATAATTTCGCTCAATCGGGATAACATTTCATCAACATTCCATATTATCAACACAATTACTCAGGAATAAGTCTAGAATCTCACAAGTACCATATAAAATATGATCAATAATGTATAATACCAGTCCCGAAAAGGTTAGCAAAACCTACCTCGGTGCTGAAACTACACTCGAACAAGCTTTTCATAGACTTAATAATAAAAAAGGATTTCCAAATCGATTAATCACTTTCAAAAATAGTGGAAATTGACATTAATATCTTGTTCTACATAAACAACGGAGTCTGTGAGTGAAAATCCCACTAAAATTAAGTTCAAAACGAAGGTGAAATCATCATTTAATATTTTAAAGTCAAAAACTAAAAATCCCCAATTTCAGACATTCAAAATCATGAAATTCAATACAAAAATAAAGATATAACTTAGGGAAAATAATTAATATAGTGTTAGAAATACTTACCCAACGAAATCCGTTGAAATCTTCTTTCAAAATCATCCCAAAAGCTTGACAATTTCGAAAATAGAGTAAAAATGGCCTTTTCGATTTTAACACCGTTGAGTTATGAAAAGCACTCTATGAATGTGGGTGGGGTCCGACGAATGCGGAGATCAATTGACCAAATGACCTCTATGAACGTGGAGAAGAAGCAGAAGGGGGGCCACACGCAAACGTACTTCTTGAATGCGGATTGATCCTCCGCGAGTGCGAAGGGTAACTATACCCAGACATCCTCCAACGTGGAGGCTTCTCCGCAAACATATAGAAGTATTGTGTCTGCACCAGATCTCTTTTGCAATAGCTATACACAACTAAGTTCCTGACTCAGAACGGGCTCTCGGAACTCCTCCAGAATTAGAATTACGCAAATCAAATATGTACACATATCAAAAACAACGATCCAAACTCAATGGAATCATTAAAAATCAATTTCAAGGCTTTATCGCCACATTTACCAATGCAACTCGATAAAATTAGTTTTTTAAATTCAAAATACCAAAATGTCCCTCGGCAACCAAAAATGATGACAAGAATATTCATAGCGTTACTTTCACCATCCAGAAGTACTAGAACTGTCAAAATTTTTATCCGAGCTTTCGAACTGTGAATGTTGACCAAAGTCAAACTTTAACTCCAAATTCAATTCTATAACTTCTCATAGACCAGTTTTGAAGTTTAAAAGATGATAGAATCGACGAACATCCGATACCACACTCGAAACTCAAAATTGTACAAAAACTCAATTTTTTCAACAACTTAAGCTCCAAAAAATACAAAAACACGTATTTTCAAATTTTAAAACTCAGGATTTCAGTTCAAACAGTATAGATAGTTCAAAAGAGAGCCAACACAACTTACAAAAGGGTAAAATAGTAATTTTTATATATAAGGCAAAAAAGGATCAACCAGGTCATTACACCATTCACCACTAAAAATTATGTTTGTCCTCGAACATAAAGGAAAAGGAAACGCCTGAAGACTCAAAAAGGCTGGGATATCTGGTCTCCACCTCCCAAGTAGCCTCATCAATAGAACGGTGTCATCACCTAACAAAAGGTATATCTTTAGATCTCAATCTTCGGACCTACTTGGCAAATATAGCTATAGGATCCTCCTCGAAGGACAAATCTTGATTAAACTCAACAGAATCATAAAAGATCACATGGGACTCATTAGGAATGTATCGGTGGAGCATAGAAACATGAAAAATAAGATGCAGTGATAATAATGGCGATGGTAAGGCTACCTCACAAACTCTTCTAAAAATCTCAAATAGGCCAATGAATTTAGGACTGCGCTTGCCCATCTTCACGAATCTTATCACACCTTCTTGAGTAAAACTTTCAATCACACACTGTCACCAACAAAGAATTCAAGCGGCCCAACCCTCCTATTAACATAACTCTTCTACTGACTATGAGCTACCAAAAGCATACTCCGAATCAGCCAGAACCGGTCCATGGCATCCTGAAGAAAATGAACAACCAACACCTTGGTTGAACCTGAATCAAACTATCATATCAGTGATCTACCAATGGTAAATGATGTTCCTATTGGGCCCTTAAGTAAATCACATAGGCCCTAAGAATGTCCTCCAACACATGAATGGCATGCTCAGACTGATAGTTAGTTTGAGGGTAAAAAGTTGAACTCAAATCCACTCTACTACCCAAATCATACTCTAGTGCCCACCAAAAGTGAAAAGTGAATACAGACCCTCTATCTGACACTATAGACATTAGTATTCCATGTAATCTAATAATGTCTCGGACATACAATCTGTCAAACTGCTCCGCACTGTAGCTAGTCTTCACCAGTAAGAACTGAGATGACTTGGTTAATCGATCAAAAACCATCCAAATTGAATCAAACTTGCCAAGGCTGTGGGAAAACATGTAATAAAATCCATAATCACTGTAACGACCTGACCTAGGGTCGTAGTCATTACACGGTGAGTGAGATACCCGAAGGCACCTCACCCAAGCCATCTCAAGCATCTTAAGCATTCAATTGTAGTTCATGAAAATAATTTATGGAAAACCTATGGGAAAATCACTAAGGGACATTTAAGAAATGAAGCAACACAAAAAGCAGTGAAAATAACTAATATTTATTCATGTCCATGAGCATACCAACTAATACATAATGAACTGAATTGGTATAGTCCGTTTCCATCAACTAGAGAAGAATCCATAATAAGGGAATATAGAAAGTAAAAGCCTCAAAGGGGCCACAAATACATTAACAAAAAATTAAAGTACAAGCTTGAAAGAAAGAAGTGGAGTCCCAGATTAAGGTCTCACCACAATAAAACTATTAGTATTGGTTGTCGAAAACTAACCTCAAGCCGGTGGAGGAGTGCCTATCCCTACATGGTTAAATCATGTAGGCAAAATATGTGTTAGTAAGTTTGAATAAACTATATATGCGAGATGCAATCCATGGAGGAAATTGTGATGCCATCATTCTTAAACATAACATATAAGTGTACATATGATAAAAGATACATAAAGTAAGCTTAAGCATGCACAAGGAATATGGATCAAGATAAATATGAGACAATGCATAAGAAAGCATGTATACTGAGAACATAATATCAGATCATAAAGTTTATGGAAATAGACCTTAACCGACATATAAGACCATTTGAGCAACTACATGGAATCCAACATAACTCCCTATGTTTGCACGGGGAGACCAATTGCCGATTGGATCTCTGTCAACTTTGCATATCATAATAATATAAATTGCCTACATATATCCAATAGACTAGCCTACAAGGGCGCCTATGGTGGCACATAGTTAATGCGACAAAGGGTTGCTTATAAGGGTCACTTACAGATTCCCATCATAATGTCACATTCGGTGCTAAGTCATCACCCAAAATCTTTAAATTACAACTTAGAATCATAAGTAGCAATCATAGGAGTAGCTCAAACTTAGGAACCATCAAGTGAGAATTGTCCTTTAATTTTGGGGACCTTTCTTAAATATCTTTTAGGGAAATTATCATAATACTCAAATCTTTGACAAACTTAACTTGGAAACTCTACATTAATTCCCTAATCGTAATCATAAATCATAGGAATCTTCACTTGAAAACTACGTGGTCTTAGCTTTTATCATGGAACAGTCATAAATTGCATAAGTAATGAGGAAATTTATCTTTTAAAGGAACATATAAAATACCCAACCTTTATCAATATCGAAACCCATCATGGAATCATCATCAATGTCAAACATACATATATATTTCGAAAAATAATTGTAAAACTTCATAAATATCATTTAATAGTATGAATATGATGAAATCATCATAAGTAAGCTCAATAACCTAATGAACTTAAAGAAAAGATAAAAATATTTAATAAGGAACTTTATGGATGGAAGAAAACCCATAAATCAACTTATATACCTTGGATAAACTAGAGAGAAACAAAATCGAAGCCTTTGGGGAAGAAATCTTGAAAACCCTAGCCTTGTTTTTGAGAGCCTTTTTGCCTTGGAAAATTTCAGAGTTGAGAGAATGAAGAGAATGGGGCTCTGTAGGGCTTACAGGTTGATAAAAGGTCCTTTCTTGTCCCCAAAATGATGTAGTTTAGGAATAGAAATGATGGAATGAAAAAATTGCACCTCGTTAAAACTGCCAGATTAAATCTATGAAACCCTGATCATGGGCCATAACTTGATCAATGGGTTGTAAGTCTCTCTCATCTGATAACACACCTACAAATCTTGAAAATCAAGTTTGTTGTGCCCAAAGTTACAAAGTAATGTTATAGGTTGTATAAGCTCTTACGGGCCATGGTTTGGCTTGTAGAGTCCTTCCACATTTAGCTGTTTCTCACCTTATCCCTGGCCCTATTCTATGAAGAACCTTATGGGTCGTATCCTAGTTTATGAGCTATCTGATAACACGTAGTTCATACTTCAAAAATCTTCAAATTTCCTTCATGTCTTATAGTTTCCTTCATGGCCTATCTATGGATTGTATAACTTTCTATAGGTTTTTTTTTTTTTTTTATTGAGAATAGACCTATGCCAAAGGTATCCCACACCTTTGGACAGTCAGGGGTTGAGCAACACCCCCTAGCTTTATCATAAATAGCAAAACAGGAAATACAAAGGTGAGGGGGACATAGACCTTACCTCATACAATTGGTGGGTCCCAAGTCAGTCGGATTGACCAACAATTCCAATTAAACAAAAATGACCTAACTTAGACAAACTAAGTTAACTAACTTTAAAGGAGGTTTTCCTTTATAAAAGTACAAAACAAAAGAAAACCAGATCAAGGTGGCTTTTTAATGGTCTTCATCTTTCTCCGTCTGAAACTCATCATCTCCATCTTGTCCATTTGGTGGTGAGATCTTGCTTCCATGGGCATCTGTTGAGCATTTGAGAAATATTGAGCATCATGCAACCGATGACTGTGCTTGGCCAAACTGTCTGCTACCATGTTTGCCTCTCTGAAAGTGTGAACACACCTAAAAGCTCCCAATTGATCAACACATTGTATCAACTCTTTCAAAGTGTGGTCTAAGCTCCAAGGTGGAATCGACTGTTTGTTAATCCATCTACATAAGAGTAGCGAATCCACTTCCAGAACCACTCTCGTCCACCCCTTCTGTATGCACATTTTAATCCCAAACAATGCAGCTAACATTTCTGCTCTATTGTTAGATCCTTGTCCAGCTGGAATTGAGTAAGCCATCAGGAAATCTCCATTTGAGTCTCTCACAATGCCACCAGTTCCCATACTCGAACAGGCTAAAACACTTCCATCTGAATTCAGTTTGCACCATTGTTGTGAAGGCTTACACCAAAGAACAGGAGTAACTTTCACATTGTGGCAACAACTTTCCACACCATATACCAATTCATTCCAATTTGCAGGCCATGGAATGTATGGATAAGCAGATTGCATAAGGAAGAATATATCTCTGAAAATTAAAAATTTAACCCTTGATAGGTTAGATTTCTTACCATCATATCTCCCTGCACATCTATTTTTCCACAAGTTCCAGCATATAAAGATAGGCATGGCTTGTAAAAACAACCTATGAGCCTCATTTGAATACTTTGACTTCCACCATTTCATGATGACTTGTTTAATGGGAAGGGGGTCACAACTGATGCCACAAGAGGTCTGAAAACATTTCCAGATATGCTTGGCAAAATGTCCAGAATTAAACACATGATCAATAGTGTCCAAACCAGCATTAATACAACAACAACATGCCTTTGGTTCATACCCAAACTGGCCCAGCTTCTCATTTGTAGGTAGTTTTCCTCTCAGCATTCTCCACAGCAAAAATGAGCATTTGAAAGGAATATACCTGTGCCATAGATGTTTGTCAAACTGGGATTTAGTTCTTCCTTGTCGAATTAAATTCCAAGCAGATGAGACAGTAAAACCACCATCAGCATTCAATTTCCACACTGCTTTGTCAGGCATTTGTTGAGGCTGTAACTTAAAGGCTAGAATCTCAGCAACATGTTGAGGAGGGGCAATCCTGTATACAGCTTCCTCATCCCATTGACCATCCTTGATAACTGAGGCTACCTTGGTGTTGTCCAGTCTGCAGCTGCTTCCCCTGAATTGAGCCAGAGGTCCTTTTCCTAGCCAGTTGTCCCACCAGAAAGAACAATTCCCAGAATTGACCTTCCAAAGGATGTATGGCTCAACCTCATGTTTGATTTTAATCATTTGCCTCCAAACTAAAGAGTCACCAGTATCCCATTTTTTACTGATAGGATTAGATCTTTGGCAATATTTTGCCCTAAGGAAGTCACCCCATAAGGTAACCTTGGACCTGAAGATCCACCACTGTTTAACTTGGAATGCTTTGCACACATCAGTCAATCTCCTCACTCCAATGCCTCCTTCATCAAAAGGAAAACTAAGGTTGTTCCAAGAAGACCAATGGTATTTTCTCTTTTCATCAAACCACCCCCAATAGAAATCAGCCATAAGACCTTGAATTTGTTTCAAAGTAGTTGTTGGAGGGGAGACTGCAGCCAATATATGAATAGGAATTACCCCACACTTGCAATCTTTTCCACTTCCTAAAGTCCTATGTTTAAGAATGGAACCTACGGGTCGTATGTCCACTTATGGGCTATAAGTCACTCCATACACAAGATGTCACGTCATTTTACAAACAAACGTTTTTGTACTCACGGCTCGTAAACTAGGTCATTTTAAAAAATTCCATATTTCATACTGTAAACATATCTCAAAATAGTTCATAAACATCATAATAAATGCATACATCATGGAAAAGTAAAAATTCATGGAATTTGAGGTTTTGGGAAGAATTTCTTAATACCTTAGGCTTGAGTAGAGTGGAATATATATGGATAACACTTCATCATATCTTCTTCCACGTCCCATATAGCACCCTCAACTTGTTGGTTTCTCCGAAGAACTTTGATAGATGCAACATCTTTGTTCCTTAACTTTTTCGCTTGCTGGACAAAAATATCAATCAGTACCTCTTCATAACTCTATCCTCTTCATTGTTCACATCATGCATAGGAACTATGGAACTTGGATCACCTATGAACTTCCTCAATATCGACAAAATGGAATATCGGATGAATCAAATGCAGCTAGTTGGGTGGATGCAACCCATATGCCACTTTTCCTATACTTCTCACCACCTTATAGGATCCCACATACCAAGGACTCAATTTCTCTTTCTTACTAAACAAGAGCACTCCTTTCATTGGAGACACCTTCAAGTAGACCCAATTACAAACTTGGAACTCAAGTTCCCTTCTCTCACATTGGAGTATGACTTTTGTTGGCTCTGGCTATTTGCAATTTTTCCCTTATACTTTTAACTTTCTCCATAGCATTCATCACCAAATCCAGTCCTATCAATGCCACCTCACCAACTTTAAACTACCTGATGGGAGATCTATATTGTCTACCATAGAATGCTTCAAATGGTCCCATCCCAATACTTTCATGGAAGCTATTGTTTTAGGCGAAATTGATAAGTGGCAAATGGTCATCCTAACTCTCCTAAAAATTCCAACACTCAAGCTCTCAACATATCTTCCAATGTTTGAATAGTTTTCTCGGCTTACCCATTTGTTTAGCGATGAAAAACTGTATTCAACTTCACCCTTGTGCCAAGTCATTATTGAAAAGATTTCTAAAAATGAGAAGTGAATTGGTCTCGATCCGATATAATGGACAAGGGGATCCCATGCTACCTCGAAAACTCCCGAATACATATGTGGTCATAGTCCTCAGCACTAAAGGTACTCTTGACCAGTAAGAAATGAGTCAACTTTGTCATGCGGTCAACTCTAACCCATATGGAGTCAAAATACTTTTTGGTCTTTGGAAAACTAACTACGAAGTCCATATTGAGTTCTTTCCATTTCCAAGTAGAAGTATCAATGTCTTGTGCTAGGCAACTCGGCCTTTGGTGTTCAACCATGCCTGTTGGCAATTAGCACACTCAGACACTAATTGAGCAATGTCCTTCTTCATTCCATTCCATCAATAAATCACTTTCAAGTTTCTATATATCTTTGTAGTGTCGGGATTAATGGAATATGAAGAGTCATGGGCTTCTTGGACAATCAACTCCTTTAACTCACTCTCATTGGGCACATGCCACCTCCTATGATATTGGAGTACTCCCTCTCTCCTTTGTGAGAAAACTTCTATCCTTCCATCTTCTACTAAGTTTTCAACTCAACCAAGTCGGAGTCAAAATATTTCTTAGCCTTAACCTCATCAATCAAAGAAGATGAGGACCCATGAAAAACCATGAAACCACTACTTTTGGACTCACCCAATTTCACTCCCAATCTAGCAAACATATGAACATCTTTGGCTAACTCCTTTTTTCTATCATCATCAATATAGGACATACTACCCCTGGAAATTCTACTAAGGGCATCAGCTACTACATTAGCCTTTTCGGCTAGTATTTCACACTCATATCATCATCCTTGGGTAGCTCTAACCACCTTCGTTGCCTCATATTAAGATCCTTTTTGGTGAACACATGGTGGAGACTCTTGCGGTTGGTGAATACATCTACATGAACTCCATACGAGTAATGTCACCGAATCTTTAAGGCAAACACCACTAATGCAAGCTGAAGATCATGCATCGGGTTATGCTTCTCATGCACTTTCAATTGCCTTGAAGCATAGGCAATCAAATTACCATTTTTAATTAACACACAACCTAACCCAACCCTGATGCATCACAATACATGACTAGCCTATCATTCCCCTCTAGCAATGTTAATAAAGAGGCTGAAGTCAACCGATCTGTTAAAGTTTTGGAACTCCTCTGACACTCCTCCCTCCACAAAAACATAGACTTCATTTAAGTTATCTTGGTAAGTAAAGAAAAAATAGTGGAGAAGTCTTGCACAAACTTTCTACTAGTAACCAGCTAGTCCAAAGAAACTCTTTATGTCGACAGGAGTCAATAACTAGTTCCTCATTGCTTCGGTCTTCTTAGGATCAAACTTGATGCCCTTGTTAGATACCACATGCCCAAGAAAGGCAACCTCATCTAGCCAAAACTCACATTTATCAAATTTTGCATAGAGCTCCTACTCCCTTAAGTGTTCCATGTGTTCTTGCTCACCAAAGGGGTAGATAAGGATATCATTAATAAATATTACAATGAGTATGTCAAGATATGGATTTAACACCATATTTACGAGGTCCATATAAATTATTGGAGCATTAGTGAAGCCAAATGAGATCACCACAAACTTGAAGTATCCACACCCAGTCCAGAATGCCTTCTTAGGAATGTCACTTTCTCTCACTCTCGATTGGTGATAACCGGCTCTCAAATCAATTTTGTAAAAATGAGTAGCCCTTTGTAGTTGATCAAACAAATCATCTATCCTCGGAAGGGGATACTTATTCATGATGGTATCCTTTTTAGTTGTCTGTAGTAAATGCACATGTGGAGCGAACCATCGGTCTTCCTGACAAATAAAACCAGGGCATCCCATGGAGACCGACTAGTTTAACGAAACCCTTTTCTAACAAATCATTTAGTTGCTCCTTTAACTCCTTCAATTTAATGGGAGCCATTCTATAAGAAAGGATTGAGATAGGCTAGGTATCAGCTCTGATGTCTATACTAACGTCTATCCCCCTTTCGGAAGGAATACTTGGTAACTCATCTACGAAGATATCAAGAATCTCACTTACAATGCGAATCGACTCAAGAGAAAGAACTTTGGAAAAGCACTCTGCTAATGCAGGTATGAATCTGCAATCACAGAGAAGGAAGAACTGAAGGAACTCCATGAACGCGGCGATCAACCCGCGAATGTAGAGAAGAAGCAGTAGGGGGCCACACACACATATACTCATCAAATGCAGATCAATCCTGCATAAATGCTGAGGGTAACAATACGCAGACCCTGAAAACGTAAAGGATTATCCGTGAACTTTGAGAAGTAATGTGTCTCTACCAGAGGTTTTTTGCACCAGCTATACACAATTATGTTCCATACTCAGAATGGGTCGTCGGAACAAATCCAAAATCAAAATTATAAAAACAAAAGATGTATCGATACCAAAAACAGTGATCCGCACTCAATGAATCATCAAAAATCTATTCCAAGGCCTCCTCACCACATTTACAAATGAAAATCCATAAAATTAGTTTAAAACTGAAAATATATAGTCAAGTTCCCGATTTAGACCATTTATAGCGTTAGTTTAACCATTTGAAACTACTGAAACTATCAGAATTTTTATCTGAGCTTCCGAACTCTAAATTTTAACCAAAGTCAAACTTATGTTTCAGAAATAACTAAAATCACATCTTTTGGCCCAAAAATCTCATTTTAATGTCGAATTCAATTTTGTAACTTCTCATAGATCAGTTTTGACATAATAGAGCTAATTGAATCGACGAATCTTTGATCTGAGACACGAAACTCAGAATCGTACAAAAACTCCATTTTTCAACAACTTAAGCTTCCAAAATGCAAAAACTCAAGTTTACAACTTTTAAGACTTAGGATTTCCGTTCCAACAATACAGATAGTTCAGAATAGGCCCAAAGCAACTTATGAAAGGGTAAATTAGTAATTTTAATAATAAGGAAAAAAATGACCAACCAGGTCATTATAATAAGATATGACTTATTGGGATAGGATCCACTCGAACCTTACCATGCAACACCCGATCTACTCAGAATAGCTAAAGTCACAGTCTTAGCATAGCAATCAAGAATATCCCCATAAGGAGAAAGCCAATCATCCCCAAAATAACATCAAAATCAATTATATCAAGAATAATCATGTCAACCCAAGTCTCATAGCCTGATAAGGTCACAACACAGGATTGGTATATCAGATCCACTACTAAGGGTTCACCTACCATGGACAAAACAAAAATAGATACTAGCATAGAATCCCATGGCAAGTTAAGTCCCAAGGAGAAGTATATAGACACATAAGAATAAGTAAAGACATGATTAAATAACAAAATTGCAGGGCGATGGTAAATTGGAATAATAACTATAATCACAGCATCAGAGGCCTCAATGTCTAGTCTCCCTATGAATGTATCGCATTGGCCTCCCCATCTTCCACTAGTAGAAGTTGCTCCTCTACAACCCAACTATGTAAAAATATCACTTGCTCCTCTACCTCCAGTGCATCCACCTCTATTGGCCAAACCTCTATCCTAACCCCTAGACTGTGGGACTGAACCTCTAGCTGATGGTGTCAGATCTCTGACCGATGCTATGGAGCATGAATGGTGGGGCCCTAAATAAGTCTACATAAGGAATTGTCAAATCATATGATCAGGAGATCTACCTCCAAAGCAAGATCTAGGGATGGACAACTATTGAGATGGAGCAAGAGGGATACTTTAGCCACCCCAGCTTGGGACAAACTCTAACCTGAGATAAGAATAATGAGGAACATGTCCTCACTCTGAAGTTCGCAAGGATGCATGTACCGAATGGTGCTGAAATGAACTACCTCCTTTGGTCATACCCCTCTGCCCCCAGATAAGCACCTGAGTACTGTTCGGATGTACAGACTCTTTTGGGGTCCCCAAACGCCTCTCTCTACATCAACTCTGCCTCCTTGGAGGTACTAACAACTGACTAGAAAGAAGATCCAGCTCTAGACACCCAAAATATCACTGTTTAATAGGATAAATCAGCCCTCTCACAAACTAGTGAACTCTTTCCACCTTAGTTGAAAGTATAGGTGTGACATGTCGAGCTAGCTTATAGAAGCGAATCATATACTTAGAAACTGTTGTGGTGCCCTGCCTTAAATTCTCAAACCTGAGATGACTCTACTCATAGACACTCCAAGGAAGTAACCGATCAAAGAAGGCACTAGAAAATGTCTCCTGAGTGATCCAAGGAGACCCAACTAGAAGAGTTCCTGAATATGTCCTCAACCATTCTGTAGCTAGCCCACGGAGCTAGAGAGTAATATATCATACACCATGAGTCTCTACAGATCCCACAACCTTAAGTAACTCTCATCAAGTAGTATAAAAGTCATATTCATCCTCGGTTATCCTACCCTGAAATTGAGAGGGGGCCATCTTCCTAAACCTCTCATATTTTCCTTGCTCATCATTAATAAGGAAAGCTACTAGAGCGATCTAAATGATAGGAGCTGCTAATGGATGCTCCACCTGTACCTGGGCCACGGGGGCTTGTTGTTGGTCCTGAGGCTAAACCCTAACTCTTGTCTCAAAAGTACCAGACGTATCAGTTGGTCCACCTGCCTGGCCCATGGTCTTAAGTACACTCAAAACTCTCAGAAGATTATCCTAAAGTAGTGGCATTGCAACAAATCATGAGGAATCTACTTCTCTTAGGCCCATTAGATAGCTCAGGGAAGATATCCCGCTCATAATCTCTAATCGGTGCTGCTCTCCAGCCTCAACCTCTACCTTGACCTTTGGCTCGATCCCTACCTATAGCTAGGGTATCAATAATAACATCAAAGGCTTCCTCCCCTCATCCAGTAGCCGTAGTAGCTCTAGTCCTCCCCATCTATAAAATGTGACATATGGCCACTCAACACTTAAATACAACCCGCGCATGAATTGATTATAAAGAAGTAAATTAGAATTCCTAATAATCATCATAGCCTCTTAAGGATAAGTAACGAATGTCTATGCACCGATCTTCAAGACTCTACTAGATTGGGCTTGTACACATGTGAGACCTGTGAACCTGGGCCTCTGATACCAAATTATCACGAACTAAAATCCAATTATGACAACACTTACCTAACCCACCAAGGCGAGTCAGTGTAAACATAGATAACTCAACATAATAATAAAAGTGGAGATAAAAAATCTATTAAGGTAGATAAGCACAGGATGTCAAAAGCTACAACCATCCAGAACTGATGTCACATGTACAAGTATCTAATAATAAGAATACTCCAATGTAATACAAGTCACAATGCCTAGTTCTCAGATAGAACAAAAATATAAAGTTAGAATCTTTGAAGGCCTACCAAAGGGACGAGCAGCTACCTCTTGAAAGATCTAAAGCTCTATCGTGTAAGTCAGAAAGCTAGCAAGGAAGATCGGGCTCACTATCTACAAAAACGTAGCATGGGGTAAGCACCAAACAATGAAGTACTCAATAAATGGAACTAACCTAAGGTAAAGCAAGGAGGAACACAAGTACACCTTATCACTTGACCATATATCGCCGAACTACAAATCTATCGTCAGGAAAGTCCCAACACAATATAAATAAATCACAAGGATATAAATATACTCATAACCTAACATTATATCTCAAAAGGGTCAACTAATACATAAGTGAAATGATATAATAGATATTCGGTCTCATAAGCAAGTCACCTAATAATAATAAGAAGGAGCCATATAAGATGGAGCGAATGTCATGAGATGTAAAATATGTGATGCGATGTACAAATAATCATGATGCATGTCTATCCTGCGATACACATCTGCTGATAACCTCACCTCAGACTAAAACTTATGGGGGCCACCCAAGGACCATGTATCCATGAACATTATCGACAATGACCTCATCCAATGCTCACTCATTCTGAAATGACCTCAGACCTAATATTAGCCGTTATATTACATCGTATCTCCAATAGAAACCTCAGCTAAACTTTGACTGGCAGAGACCTCTACACCAATCCACATGTTACCTTACTCATCTCATGGTCATAGACATCACAAGTATCAAATGCACAAATAATAGTGAATGGAATATGCATGATCTCAATTATATCACAATGTCAACATCATAACATTTTCAATATTATCATAGTATCAATATCATTAATTCCTCAATATAAACATTATCTCCATGTCATCAATGCCTCAATATTATATTAGTCTAAATATCAATTGCATTGTAATATAACTATCATCTCAATATCGTTATCAAATGATTCACAAGATCTCATATATTATGAACCCACATTTAATTTACAAGTCAACATGTCACAAAATTAATGACTACTTAACGCAAAAATTCATGATCAAAGCCTATGATGATACAATCCTGCCTCAAGTACTCAATTTTATAATCATAGGAGCATACAAGGTTTAATCGTATTTAATAAAAGGTAAGAACTCCACTTGCCTTAAAAAATCTCGAATCAAGGGAAATCTAATGCTTTCCTTTTCTACGATTCTCCGAATATCTAAAATCTATTCAAATATAGCATCACAATCATATAACAAATCTAATGACACTAAAGTTAATCAATTTGGACAAAATGGTAAAATGATAAAAAATCTCATACAAGAAAAAGTAATCATAAATAAAAAATTAACACAATAAAATGTCCCCCCAAGTAATAAGGATTCTAACAGTGAAAACCATTGCGAAGATGGAGTTAAAATGAGGTAAAAATCATCAAATTATCATAAGAAATCAAATTTCAAACATCTCCAATTCCTTTATTAAAAACCCCAAATTATAAATTAAAACATAATTTAGTCAATGAAAATTAAAGAAATAGGTCAGAAAATAATTACCCAATTAATTTTCTTTGAAAAACCTTGAATATCCTCTTTAAAACGGAGCTTGAAATATTAAAAATGGTCAAAACCCATATTTTGAAAACACTTATAGTTCAGACACGAAATTATACTCCGCGAACGCAAAGGTCAAAATTGTGCAACTCCGTGAACACAAATGACCTTTTGAGAATGCGGAGGTCACTTTAATCACCCTCAACGAATGCAATGGCCCACCCTGCAAAAACAAAGGTCTGGTACCTCAAAGTTCCGCAAACACGGTGGCATCTCCACAAACGTGGAGAACATGGTCAATTGCACCAGAAACAACACAATTCATGGGTGATTCACAATAGAGACCCTTAGAATTTGTTCAAAAACTAAGTGAACACAAACCAAACATGAAACCCTACTAGAAATGACATTTCGGATTCAATGAAATCGCTAGTTTCGAATTCAAGACCTCCTTGGTCTAGAAACTAACAAAGATTGTTTAAATTTCTTAGGTCTCAAATACTCAAAATAATCTCAGAAGCTCTAAAAATTGCAACGAAGCCATTTCTAGTGTTCATTTCACCATCTACAACAACAACAACATACCCAGTGGAATCCCATAAGTGGGGTCTAGGGAAGGTAGAATGTGCACAGACCTTGCCACTACCTCATGGATGTAGAGAGGTTGTTTCCTGAGGACCCTTGTCACAAAAACCCATAAGCAGAATAAGCTAGATAAACAAGAAAGGAAGAGAAGAGAAAGTGAACAAAAATAGCGATTAATAACGAAAAGTACGATAGCAAGCAAATAAGAGAAAATTTAACATATATAAGGCAGATAAAGACCACACCGGACAACTCCTACCTATCTAGCCTATTAGCCTGCTACTCTGATTCGCGACCTCCACTCCTTCCGATCTAAGGTCATGTCCTCGGTGAGATCAAGTTTCACCATATCTTGTCTGATCACCTCCCCCCAATACTTCTTCAGTCTACTTCTACCCCTCTGTGAAACTCCGAAATCCAACCTTTAGCACCTCATAATAGAAGCATTGATACTCTTTCTCTGGACATGTCGAAACCATCACAATGTCGCTTCCCTCATCTTGTCAGCTACACGGGCCACCTCTAGTTTCTCCTGAATGGTCTTATTCCTTATCTTATCTCTCCTGGTGTGACCACACATCCATCTCAATATCCTCATCTCTACGACATGCATCTTTTGAATATGTGCATTTTTTATTGGCCACACTCCGCCCCATACAGCAAAGATGGTGTAACCACCATTCTGTAAAACTTACCTTTGAGTTTAGGTGATATCTTTTTATCACACAACACTCCAGAGGCAAGCCTTCATTTTGTCCATGCTTCCCCAATACGATGTGTGACATCATCGTTGATATCCCCACTACTCTGGATGATGGACCCTAGACACTTAAAGCTTTCCCTCTTGCGGATGGGGTGAGTGGAAAGCCTCACATCAATGTCTGCTTCATCCCTTGCAATACTGAATTTGCACTCTAGGTATTCTGGTTTGGTCCTGCTTAGTTTGAATCCTTTGGACTCCAAGGCGTGTCTCCAAATCTCCAACCTATCATTAACTTTGGTCCGGATCTCATCAATCAGTACTATGTCATCTACAAACAACATAAACCATGGAACCTTCTCTTAGATAGATCACGTCAGCTCATCCATCACCAAAGCAAATAGAAAAGGGCTCAACACTAATCCTTGATAAAGTCTCATCTCAACAAGAAAATATTCTGAGTCTCCTCCTATCATTCTTACCCGAGTTTTAGCCCCGTCGTACATGTCCTTTCTCACCCAAATATACACCATTGGGATGTCTTTTACCTCTAAACACCTCCATAGGACATCCCTAGGGACATTGTCGTAGGCCTTCTCGAGATCAATGAACATCATATGAAGGTCCTTCTTTCTTTCCCTATATTTCTCCACTAATCTTCGAACAAGGTGAATTGGTTCAGTAGTCAATCTCCTTGGCATGAATCCAAACTAGTTTTCTGAAATAGACACTACTTTTCTCACCCTCATCTCCATCACTCTCTCCCAAACCTTCATAGTGTGACTTAATAACTTGATACCCCTATAATTATAACAGTTTTGAATATCACTCTTGTTTTTGTACAGTGGAAACATTGCACTCATCCTCCATTCATCCAACATCTTGGCAATCTTCATAATAGCATTGAAGAGTCTAGCCATCCACTCTATGCCATCCTTGACCATGTTCTTCCGAAATTTTATTAGAATCTCATCAAGTCTGATCTCCCTCCCTCTCTTCATCCTACTAATAGCCCTTCTAACTTCCTCAACTCCGAACCACCTGCAATAACCAAAATCTCAATGACATTCGGAGTGTGCCAACTTACCCAGCTCAATATCTCTATCTCCTTTTTTGGTTTAGGAGTTTATGAAAGGAAGCTTACCACCATAGTTTTAATTTCACCATCTAGAAGCACTAAAATTATTGAAATTCCAATTTGCTTCCTAACTCAGAATGTTGACCAAAGTCAAACTATGATCATAAATGTGAATTGAAAAATATAGCTTTGGATTCAAAATCTTTGTTTTAACTCCAAATTTTATTTTGCAAGTTCTCCTAGACCAGATTTGGCATTCCGGAGCTGATGGAATCGAAGGAACTGAATTTCAATACTCAGAACTCAACATGACCATAAAACTCAAAAATCTTCTAACTTTACACCATTAAAAAACTCTTTCTTTAGAACAACTCCAACTTTTTGCTAGATTTTAAGAATTCAACTTTTCGACTCAACCAAAAATGACCCAAAGCAACTTTGGGTAAGGAAAAAAATGATAATTTGGTTGAAAGTGCCAAAAAATCACCTTCGAGTTTAGTACAATTCTATATTTATGTTATTGTCCTATGGGGGACTAGACATTGAAATGTGTAATTGCTTTTGAGTTTTATAACCTAGTGGCTTCTACTTATGATACCAGTTCTGAAATAGTTTGTAGACTTTATTATCATATGCTTATCCTACCTTATTAGACTTTATTTCTTTTACTCGTAGTATTGTGTACTGAACTGACTAGGTTTAGGCTGACTTGCCTTGGTGGGTTAGGAAAGTTCCATCACACTTCATTTTTGAATCTTGAAAAAAGTGTCCAAGCAATATAGAAACATAAAGAAAACCCTAATGTAGTGATCTCTGTCGTATAGTAAAATATCAAATTACTAAAAAAAATCATAACAATAATTTATGTCGAGTTACGAACAATAAAAGGTAGTCCATAAATGATAAACCATCTAAGATTTTTGAAGATCAACTGATACATAATATTCTAGTCATTCTTCATGAATTATAACATCTCGCCTAAGAAAATAAATTGTTAGTTAAATGTCTGCCACCTTAATTAATTTGGTAGCAAATATATTTTGAGAGACTAAATAAATAATAAATTAATCAAACATAAGTTGAAGTTAAAAGAGTGGATTCAGCATACGACAAGGCTAATAATGTAACCAATACAACGTTACTCCGTCTAATCTATTTCTTATAAATCAACCTTTTAAGATGTCTTAAAGCAAGATTTAAAAATTCATACAAAAAATTATTCAAGAGTATAAAATAAAATGATTCCATACTTCAAAAGTCATAAAAGCTTAAAATACAAATATTTTGATGCTTGAATTTAATGAAAGAATCTTAACAATTTAGCATAATAGAAAAAGTTCTCATGTTTTTGTGACGTTTAAAAGAGCAGCAAATAAAATTAGGATAGGTGAGAGTAACAATTTTGTTTCATGTTTATAAATCATATGTGCGGTTTACACAAGAAGTCAGCTATAGACTGTCTGTTATGATTGTTTCCCATTGTGTACGTGGATTCCTCTTGAGGAGATGACTCCAATTGACCGTTTTTTCACGCGTTGATCCTTTACTAATTGCTATTGAACTCCAAGTGATTCCAATCCTTTATGGTACACATGTAAAGAATATTTAAAAGGTGAAAGTATGTCTAATCTTATTTAAAGCCATAACAACAAAAAATGAGAACGTAAGAAGAAAGGATAGTTAAGAAGAAGAAGAAGTTACTTTTACATCATTTTGAAAGGAATAAATCTCAAGTAGTTTAATTCTAATATGTAGTATATAATCAATTATTTTTTTAAAAAAATAAAAATAAAATCTTACCCTCTTGAAATGGTTAGATTTAGCTACAAAGGATTACCAACAACAATACACTTGTCACGAAATGGGGCATTTTTTCTTAAAATATCCTACATTAAAATACCATACTCATTATAATACTAAACTTTTTTAATTCCAAAAAAAACTACGATAGAAGTAGCAAAAATGATCTTACTAAAAGTAGTAAAAAATTATTTCTTCACCTCGGTAAATTTGTATGAACAAACATATATATCCATTTTTCAGAACAAGTAGAATACCAAGTGCTCAGTAGGATCAAATATTTTTTCTATGTGTTATTCCTCAATAAATTATCGAATTAACTCATGTATACACTATAAAGCCATATAACAAGTACTCACTGTAAACGTAATAAAAGAAAAATCATATCATGTCATTCAATTTATAGATAGAAATATAAGTGATACACAACTCACTGAGATAACAATAAAACGATGATAACTGAACTTTAAGTTTAGCCAAGCTCAAACTAAGATACAATGATATAGAACCAAATATATCATTTAATGTAACTTGTAAGTTTATATGCAGACCTTCGCACTACATCATAGAGATAGAGAGGGTATTTCCAAAAGACATCTCAAAAATATCATCCCAAAAGCAAAAAATACTAGATATGAAACAAACAAAAAAACAGAGTGGAAAGAAAATAATAAATCATAAAGACAAGAAAGGTAACAAAATGAATGATGGAGTATAACAACACAATAGATGAAGACACAACTACCTCTACTAACCTACTATATAACAAGGACAAACATCATACTACCCCTACTACATCTATTGTCATATCCTCGGTGATACCAAGTTGCATCATATCCTAACTAATCACTTATCATAATATTTTTATGGTCTACATCTACCCCTCCATGTAACCCCTAAATCCAACCTTGTACTTTTTCTTTGCAAATGCCCAAACCATTGCAGTCTCGCTTCTCTCATTTAGTATGGCATATAGGCCACACCTAACATCCCCTAAATGATCTCATTCCTAATATTATCCCCCAGATTTGTCCACACATCCATCTCAACTTCCTAATCTCCGTAACCCGCATCTTTTAAACATGTAAGTTTGTGATTAGCCATCACTCAACTCCATATAATAAGTTGGTCTAACCATAATTATGTAAAACTTACCTTTAAGTTTAGATGTTATCTTCTTATCACACAATAATCCGGAGGTAAGACTCTATTTAGTCGGTACTGCCCCAATACGATTCTGATATACACTGAACTAAAATAGGGTTGGTTTATTGTTGATTCTAGTAATTGTTTAGGTGATAATTCAACATTGAAGCTATGGTTGGAACAACGGTTCAAAGTGTTGATATAATTATGGCTATGGTAAAACTGATGGGTAAGACAAAAGTTGAGATCAATGTTGCCTTGATTTTCCAGGCTCTATGAACCAGTGCCTTTTCCAAGGGGAATAGCTATTCTACTTATCTCTCTCATACAATAGTAATAAAAAAGAAAACTACCAAAAGACAAGAAAAAACATTGGGAAGGAAGCAAAAATTGGGAAAAGAGCCATTGGGAGAGGGAGTAAAATTGGCAGTAAAACTTTTATGAGAGTTTTTTTTGTAAGAAAATTGTTCCCTTTATAAAAGAACGATTTAGGAGGATTTCATAGAATATTAAAAAGGAAAGAGTGAAAAGGGACAAAATCAATAGAAGAGGATGATAATATTTCCCAAAAAAAAAAATTCTTGCATTCAAGATATAGAGATATTTAAACAGTTTTGGAATTTTACATTTCAAATCACTAACAACCTTTATGATATTATATTCAACTACAGAAAAATAAAAATAAATAAAAAATAAGATATCTTATAATAAAATTTAGAAAACTTAGTCTTGTATTTATAAAATATAGAGAAATTGTAATGACCCTGAAAGTCATTTTTTGAATATTCAACAAAATTACTATTTTCACATTCTCAAAAGATGTCTTGAGTCATTTTTGGTTTGTCCAAAAGTCGGATTTCAAAAAGCTTGTAAAAAGTTGAAATTTTGCTAAAAATGAATTTTTAAATGTTTTTAAAGTTTGAAAATTTAAATTTTGAGGTCATCTTGAGTTTTGGATGTTGAAATGCAATTCCCTTGATTCCATCAGCTCCACAATGCAAAATGTAGTCTAGAAGAACTGACAACTAAATTTGGAGTTAAAATAGATATTTCGAACCAAAAGAAGCATTTTTAGTTTAATTTTGATCATAGTTTGACTTTAGTCAACATTGGAAATTCGAAAGCTCAAACCAGAATTCCTACAGTTTCAGCGGTACTGGAGGGTTAAAATAATGCTAAAAATGGTCTCGTCCTAATTTTTAGAGTTCCGAGGGTAGTTTGGATATTTTGAGTTTTAACTAGTTTCTTTGATTTCTATCGGGTTACAGACCAAGGAGGCCTCAAACATAAACATTGGTGGTTCCATTAAGTCAGGACGTCGATTATTATAGGGTTGCATGTCTAATTTGTGTGTATCGGGTTCGTTCCGTGTGTACAATAGCCTATTTGGATTGCAATTTGTTACAGTCACTTTAGTACTTCGCATTCGTGTGGTCGTCCTCCACATTCACGGAAGGTTATCCTTCTTGACCTCCACATCTGAAGAGGAGACCTCCACGTTCACGAAGTGTTAGGGTGCCTAGCCTCCCTGTTCGTAGAAGACCCTTCACATCCATAGAGTACATTTGTGACCTGAAACAGCAGCTTAACATATTTCTAACTTATATCTTTGATTTCATTGATAAATTTATAGGTCTCACATGTGTACAAGTCCAATTGAGTAGATTCTTAAACATCAGTGCAAAGAGGTCCGTTACTCATCCTTTAGAGGCTAACGAAGAATGTTAGAAAATTCCTTTTTGTTCTTTTGATTCTTGTTGTGCATAATTTTTGTTGGGTTTTTAGATATTGTATGGCCGTATGCCTGAGCCCGTGCATGTACCTACCCTATTAGGTGGTCCTTTAGTGGTGGGGACTCATCCTTGTTGTGTTATGTAGAAATATTAGATGTCATTGTGTGGTTTGGGATTTGATCAAGCTTTGAGAAAGAGCTAATGGATTAATGCATGAACAGCCTTAAATTGTTATATAATTCAAATTAATTTGGATTTGGTTGAGGTTCGACGATGTATGTTAAAGGTAAGTTATTGGAAAGTGAAATTTATTGGAGGACTTCATTACGACCATATTATTTCTGGTTACCCATTCAGCATTGATGGTGGTACTTTCCTAGTCTATTAGATGTTTAGGGCGATTTGTAAAGGTGGCATAGAGGAATAACTAGTTTATCAGTTCATTAATTATTAGAATAATGTTGTCAAGTTTCATCACATGAGGGTTGCTTATAGGCACAGGATGACATTGTGTTCATTCAAATCTGAACTTCTGCTACATCTTCTTAGAGTGGGTATATAGCACAAATGATTATAATATGACTGATGTCACCCAAGATATACCTCCTTCTTTTAGGGTAAAGCAGTCGTTGTCAAGATATATAACTTAAGCATGGTTAGGGTCAAATACATTAGGGAATATGGTAGACTTAGAAGAATTCAATTGCAATTCGGGTTTATTAACGAACTTATCTATCCAAAGGGGGGAGGGTTTATAATAACTATTAAAAATAATCCTAAGTGTCAAGGGTTAAACCAATATGAAGAGAAACTAGGCTATTGTGTTCCCCATGATTCCATTACTCAGTATTACTAGATAACCGATTTCTTTTCTAGTGTGTAGCATGCAGAACAGTAAGCTAAGTTCACCAAACCCTTTGGCCTAGGCGAGAGGTGAATCTCACTATGTGATTTGGTCCATTCCCATAGTGTGAGATTACTAACTCTGACCTATTTTCCAGTACAAACTCCCCTTAGCCCAATTCGATCAATTAGGTGAGAAACATCGATCGAATCCTGTTAATTAATCTTTTTTCTATCTTCATCATCTCAGTAACACTAGGTGAGTTCTAATGTTAGCCACCACTAGAAAGCATTCAAAACAAAGAGAATTAATCAATACATGCATACACACTTTTAAAGAATTACAAATTATCTGACTTTACTTGGTTAGTTTTTCATGGTTTTCACAACCCTAGTTTTGGATTTAGCTACTCATAATCAGTGTAAATGAAAGACTTATGAATTTGAATGATATAACTGAGCACTTACATAATAGAATTAATCAGAAGAAAATCAAAGTTCTCAAGGAGAATCACAACATTGTAATTAGAAGATGAAAATTAAAGTTTACAAGTGTTTCTCAAACTCTCTAATGTTTCTTTTTTATTCTCCCTTCGTCACCCTTGAAAAATAACCTAAAAAAACCTATTTATAGTATTTAAAATACAAAGAAAAAATAAAATAGGACAACTTGATCGGCAGGCTCTACAAGGTGCTTTACGGGCCGTATAACAGTTTATGGCTCGTAGTTGGGCTTTCGTAAATTGCTACTTCAATTCAAGATATGTCTTTTACGACATCCCTCTACGGCCCGTAAAAGGCTCTACAACTCGTGGGGGGTTTCGTCTAAAAAATTTTAGAAAGTCCCCATCTTTTGATCCTCAAGTTAAGAGAATAAGTCTACGACTCATAATGTCTTCTATGACTCGTCTGCATGTTCGTAGACTGAACTTTCGAAATACACCCTTAACTGGAATTGCACATGAAACCTCCTTTATGGCTCGTAGAATGCACTACATCCTATAAAAGGTCTCGTGGATTAGCACTTTCAACAACTTCTGCACACTTTTTCGAAAAATAAAGCCAACCCTGAAATCCTACAAAACAAACACAAAAACACATCAAACCTACTAACATCGCATTGAGAACACACAAAATTCTAAATTTTAAGCATCAAAAGTGTTATACTTTAACATCACATTAACACCCTCAACTTAAAATTGTTGCTTGTCCTTAAGCGACGTAGTGAATCTATAAGCTGCATTATAACACAGATACCTCAATCTAATGGCATACACCTCATCAAACTTAAGCACATATACCCGTACCACTTTTAAAAACACAATCAGATAGGTATCCAGCAAACTCATACAGATCAATCTATGCAACAATGCAACTATGACAAGCGAGATAACCATCAATAAGCCACAATCTCAAAATGAGTCAAATATTAACAATGCAATGCAAGTGACCTCAAGAAAAAAGTCTCATATCTCACTCACAATGATGTTTTCATGTATAACTTGTGAACTATGAAAACTCACTCACTCTCACTAAGGACATTCATATATCATGCTCAATACCATATGCTTGCCTCTATACTCATGACTAAGACCTTTGACTACTTGGACTAGGATCACTTTAGGACTTTAATGGCTTGTAACCAAGGCTCGGGTGGCTTTGGAATTATGTTTTTGGAATATAGTGACTAAAGGTCCTCCTTGACACTTCGATTTTTAACACTCATGCCCTACCAACACTGTTACTTTTCGTTCCATTCTCCCTTTCTCCTATTTCAAGATTTTCTGGGTGCTTTCTTTTTAATTTTTCAACTATTTGCCTTGTATTTTCACTTTGTTTTTCTTTTGTAGTTCATAACTAAGGCATCACTCATGTTTTTACACCCAGTGTGCAATTTTTCTTTTCTCCTTTACCATGTATCACTAACTTCCCCCTCTCCCTCATTCTGCATTTTACCCTTACACTAGCCACCCTCAACTTAGGCTTTTGTCCTTAGTTGAGGTGCACATTATCCAACCTCAGAATCGACGCATGTTTTAGAGGCCACCCTCAACTTTGGATTTTTGCTTCAGTCAAGGTGCACAATGTTCAAGAAAAGGAAAGGGCCAATTTCAGGATTTACATCTAATAAGGCTAGATCACTTAGGTTTTTATAAAGAAAAGGTCTATGCCAGGCTCAAACACTAGGATCAAGGGATTTCACACATTTGGTTAGTTACTTTAGGCCAAGTGGATTGTTATGAATAATGACCTAAGATCCTTTCTTAACTAACTAACCTAAAGTCTAAATCAGAGTAACGGGCAAGTTCTGGATAGAAACACAATACATGAATCAGCAAATTAAGCTCATACTAAAATGGCACTGATTATACTATCAACGCAGACTCTTAGACCAAGCTTTTTGTATCAATTTTATCCTCGCTCATCAGAACAAGCTTTGACAACACAATTAAATATGCTTGACTGCTATCTAGACTAACTAATCAAAAATTTTAGTGGGTTTCATTTTTCATGAAAAGCAAAAAACACATATATGCCACTGATATCAATACTATATGCTACCAATACAACCTAAACATCCTAAACATACTTCTTTAACAGAAATTAAATATCCACGGGGAAAAAATACAAGCAATAAAAGCCTTAGGATTCCAAAATTGGGGTAGTTATAGGCCAAGGCTACTCAAACTTCATTGAGGTCTATAACTACCCACACCCTATAAAAAAAAGTGCATTATCCTCAATGTACATAAAAATGCAAAATAAATCACTAGGGTCGAAAAGGGTATACTTGGGCGCCTAAGCGACAGTCTCTACCTTCAGTTGCCTCCAAAGTAGCGTCTGATTTATTATCGCGGCATGACATAGATAACTTAAGTACTCAGGCTTCATCAAGTGTCCTTGCTTCCACAGTTTTTATTTTCTCCACATTTCCAAGTGACGACTTGATCCGTTGGCCATTTACTTTGAATTTCCCTCCATTTCTCTTCTCCAATTGGATTTCCCCATGATCAAAGACATGTGCTACCCTGATGGGTCCTAACAAATTTGTTCTTGAGATTCTTAGGGAATAATTTAACATGCAGTTAGATAGTAGCACTAAGTACCCTGGTGTGAATTGGCAATTTTCTATGCCTCGATCATGTTGCAGCTTCATCCTTTGTTTGTATAAGGTTGAGCTCTCATACGCCTTCAACTGAAATTCATCAATCTCATTGAGTGGGCTCAGCAAAAAGTTTGCCGCATCATTCCTGTCTAGATTCAACTTCTTTAGGGCCAACATCGCCTTATGCTCAAGCTCCACCAGCATATGATGTTCTTTCCCAAAGATAAGTTTGTAGGGGATATGCCTATAGAGGTCTTGAATGTTGTACCGTACACCCAAAATGCATCATCAAGTTTTCACGACCAATCTATCCAGTTTGTATTTACAGTCTTGGATAAATTCTGTTCAATTTCCCTATTAGACACCTTCACTTGCCTGCTTGTCTGAGGATGATAAGGGGTTGCCATCCGATGTTTTACCCTATATTTTTCAAGTAGGCCTTGAACAATTTTTTGCAAAAGTGAGAACCTTCGTCGCTAATGATCGCTCGAGGGGTACCAAACCTTGAAAAGATGTTCTTTTTCAGAAATGTTTTGACACTTTTGCAATCATCGTTGGGGAGAGCAACTACCTCCACCCATTTTGATACGTAATCTACAACGACCAAGATGTATTTGTTCCCATACGAGCTAATAAAAGGGCCCATGAAGTCTATTCCCGACACATCAAATAACTCAATCACCATGATGGGGTTTAGAGGGATCTGACGCTTGTGGGAAACACCATCTTCTTTTTGGCACCTATCACATGCTTTTATGTAGTCCTGGGCATCTTTGTGAATGGTGGGCCAATAATAACAACACTGCAAGATCTTATGCACTGTCCAGACTGCACTATGATTCCTACCTACAAGCGATAAGGTATATGCCTCAAGAAGACTCATCATCTCGACCTCAGGAACACAACCACTAATAATCCTATCTGCGCATACAGAAAAAAAGTATAGGTCATCCCAAAAGAATTTTCTCACATCACACATGAACTTGCGGCACTGGTGGGTCTTCAGGTAAGGTGGCACAATATCACTAACGAAGTAGTTTGCATAGTATGCAAACCATGGTATCAAATCATGGTATGTTGCCAACACTCTCTCATCTGGGAATGCATCTTTGATCTCCAATCCATCATCCAACTTTTCCATGGTTCAATCTTCTAACCTTGAAAGGTGATCTGAAACATGATTTTTGGTCTCTATTCTGTCGATGGCATCGAAATCAAGTTCTTGAAAAAGAAGTACCCATCTCATCAACCTTGGTTTTGCATCCTTCTTTTCCCTCAAGTACCATTGTACGTAGTGGTCTTCTTGAACCACAACTTTGGTCCCCAATTGATATAACCTGAATTTCTTAAACGCAAAGACCACCAAAAGTAGTTCCTGCTCAGTGATAGTGTAGTTCTTCTTAGTTTAATTTAGGGCTTTGTTAGCATAGTATATGGGATGGCACTATCTCAGTAGTACACGCAGCGCAACCCCATTTGCATCACACAGGATTTAAAATGGCTTTGATTAGTTTGGAGCTATTATGATAAGGGACGAAATTAGTTTTTGCTTCAATCCTTCAAATGTTTTTAGGAATGCATCATCAAACACGAATTTAGCAACCTTCTCAAGAAAATTACCCAATGGATGTGCAATTTTAGGGAAGTCTTTTATGAAACGCTGGTAGAATGCTACATGCCTTAGAAAGCTCCTCACACCCTTCACAGAGATGGGTGGGGGAAGCTTCTCAATCACTTCCACTTTAGCTCTATCAACCTCGATTTCTTTGATGGAGATTATGTGCCCTAACACAAAGCCCTCTTTCACCATAAAGTAACACTTTTCCTAATTCAGCACCACATGGCTTTCGTCACACCTTCTTAGCACAACATGCAAGTGTTTCAAGCAAATCTCGAATAAGTCACCAACCACACTAAAGTCATTCGTGAAGACTTCAATAGTTTCCTCCACCATGTCTAAGAAGGTGGACATTATGCATCTTTGGAATGTTGTTAAAGCATTGCACAACCGGAATGACATCCTTTTGAATGCATAGGTGCCATAAGGACATGTAAATATTGTCTTTTCCTGAACTTCCGAAGCAATGGTGATCTGGTTATAGCTTGAATACCCATCCAAAAAAAATACTAGCACTTTCCAGCCAATCAGTCTAGCATTTGATCTATGAATGACATAGGGAAGTGGTCTTTTTTGTTGAGGTTGAGTTTCATGTAGTCCATGCACCCTCCATCAACTATTAGCCGCATGGGGATCAATATGTTGTTATCATTTGGGACCACAGTGATACCTCTTTTCTTCAAAACACACCGAACCAGGCTCACCCATTCACTATCGACAATCGGATAGATCACTCTTGTATCCAACAACTTGATGATTTCTTTGTGCATGAACACTTGCATTGGGGGGGGGGGGGTTGAGATGCGTTTGGTGCTCGATGCTCAGCTTGTAGTCCTTGACCAACTGGACTTATGTATGCCAATCTTAAGAGGAATACTAACGATATCTGCAATCATCCATCCAATGGCCTTCTTTGAATTGTTTAAGTATCTTGACCAAGGCATCCACTTGTTCATCATTTTGGTCTGTAACAACTATGACTATAAAGGTATTTTTAGTGCCCAGAAATGCATATCTCAAATGTGATAGAAGAGCTATCAACTCTAGCATTGGTGGTTCTTCTATGGACAGCTTAGTGGGTGGTGACTCTCGATTATACAAGTCCAGCTTGAAATTAGTTTGGCATATAAGGGCGTGGGATACCCTTAATGCATTTACTATCTCCTTATAGTTTGGGATGCCATCACTATCAAAGTTTATCGGCACAGCTTCCAAAGTGTCGATGCCTAGTCTATCCTCAAGTGGTACTTTTGGCTAACCATCATCAACATTCTCAATAATAAAGACCACCCTCAAATCATCTTCTATCTCAGCATGCTGGAAAATGTTGAACATGACCTCATCTTTTCCCAACCTGAACTTGAGTTGTCCCCTCTGCATGTTCACCAAGGGGCATCCAATGTCTAAGAAGGTCCTCCCCAAAATGATAGGGACTTTGAAGTTAACCTCACAATCCTGTATTACAAAATTTACGGGGAATATGAATTTATATACTTTGAAAAGCACATCATAAAGTATACCCACAGGTTTCTTCACTATGCGATCAACCATCAACAACCGCATGCTTGTCGAAGTATGGGCTCCCAATCCTAGCTTCTTGAAGACTGCAAGGGACATCAGATTTATGCTGGCACCGATAACATATAATGCCCTTGCAAACTCCACATCTCCAATGGTGTAGGATATGGTAAAAGCTCCAGGATCTTTTCACTTTTTTACCAAGAACCTTGTTGTAATTGCACTGGCATGTTGAAGCTCTTGGGATATATCTTGACTTACAGTGTGCTTCTTCATAACTAGGTTCTTCATGGAATTTGCATACCTTAGCATCTTTTCTAACGCCTCAATGAGAGATATGTTGATGAAGAGTTGTTTCAGCAAGGAGAGAAAGTGCTTGATGTTTCCCTCCTCCTCCTTTTTATTTTTAAGGGAAGGAAGGAGGAGGCCTAGGAATGGGCTTCAACTTCTGTGGTACCTGTACAACATCACTCCCTCTATCATTGCCACGATTATCTTTGGTATCTGCATCTTTAACCATAATTGTCTCCTCTTGAACATCTTCCTCATCTACTGGCATAGGTGGATCAATGGTGCTCTTGCAACCATGAGTAGTAACAGCCATGCACTGCCCTTTATTCCTTGGGTTTTGAACTATGTTGCTAGGAAGTGTACCCCTTTGGTGTTGATTGAGTTGAGTTGATATTTGACAAAACTGTTGCTCAAGCTATTTGATAGAAACATAATGAGACTCAATTTTCTAATTTATGCTGCAGATGTAAGATTTTCTACCCCTCAGAGTTTCATCCCGTGTCTTAGAATTCTTCAACAGGTAGTCAAACATCTTCTTAACTCTAGAACTACTTGCACCGATGTCGTGGTTGTATGGTGGCACATAAGGAAAATTTTGTAGCTATCTTTGTGGCCCCAATCTACATCTCTATCATGGCCCCGATTCCTGCCATGGTAACCTCCACGGTTATCTCTGAAAGTGCCATCTCAATTAAATTTCTGACCGCGGTTTTCTTGACCTTGGCACCAATAGTCCTCATTGGACCCTTAGGCATTGGTTCAGAAACCCCCTGTCAGATCAGCAATGAAGCAAGTATCCTCCGCATAGTAGGGGTCATCATACATAGGGGCTCGTGAAGGTTGATGAACAACTGCATTACTCGTTCCCGATTCTGCTTTTATCATTAACTCCATACCTGTATGTATTCAGATAAGGTGTTGCATAATCTCTTCATTTATTTTTGCTTGCTCCGAACTAATACTAACAACGCACAAACTTTTGGTAGATGCTATGTCTTTTTACCCTCATGCACAATTGGTCTTGACCATCCTCTTCTTCCTTTTTGTGATCCTTGCAAATGGTTGATCTAAGAACTTTACCCCATAATGGTATTAGCATATGCTCGACTATTCTCTTCTAGGGCACGGTACAAGATGTCAACCAAGGAATCATTAACAATTCTGTGGTCTAGGACACTCCTCAAGAATTTTGTGAACATCTCCTACATAGCACTGATTAAGTCAGTAGGAAGTTGCTCAAAGTTGTTAATTTGATGTTTCAACTTGATCTTCTTCGATCTCGAGAAGTAACTCTCCAAAAAGGCCTTTTGTAAGTCATCCCAACTGGTGATTGAACTCTGTGGGAGCTCGGATAGCCATGGCACTGCATTACCTGTCAAAGATAATGGGAAGACACGAAGTCCCACAACATCCATGGACAAATTCTATGTTCCTATCATACTCTCGTATAGAATTACAACGTTGTGTAGATGACTATGTGGATCCTTTTATAGTAGGCCCACGAACAACCCCCAGTTCTGTAGCATCTGAAGCAACCCACTCGACACGACAAACTTTGTACAGCCAGTTTTGGCGGTAACACAGTAGCTCTAGTAACCTCCAAAGCCATAGGGTTCGGCCAATATTAATTCCACTGATAAGCTTTGGCATCGAAGTCTTGTGGCGGTAGAGAAATATCCTCAAGAAGAGGTGGGTTGTCATTATTCAAATTTTTATTCTCGTTCCTATTTATACCTTTATTTACCGCATTGTTTGCATCTTGGGCCATTCTTCTTATGTCTTCTATGGATCTTTGGGTCAAAAACAGTTGAAGGTATGCCTCGACTTCACGTGTTGGTCATACACACTTACACCCTAAAAGAAAATAAAAACAAAAAAATATATAAAATGAGGGAAATAAGGATTGATTCCTAAATTACTGGTTAGACAAGTCTACCCCTTATTTCCCATCAATGGCGCCAAAATCTTGATGTCGCCCAAGCTACACCTCTTTTTTTAGGCTAAAGTGATCATTGTCAAAATATATAATCTAACCAAAGTTAGGATCAATTCCTATAGAGAATATGGTACACTTAGAAGAACTCAATTGCAATTCATGTTTATTACACAACGTATCTCCCCAAAAGGGGGGGGGGAGGGTTTATAGTAACTATTAAAAATAATCATAATCTAAGACAAGGGTTAAACCAATATAAAGAGAAACTAGGGTATTGTGTTGCCCATGATTCCTTAACTCAACATTACCAGATAACTGAATTCATTTCTCGTGTGTAACATATAAAACGGTAAGTTAAAGTTCACAAAACCCTTTAGCCTAGGCGAGAGGTGAATCTCACTATGTGATTTGGTCCATCCTCGCAGTGTGACATTAGTAACCATTACCTATTGTCCCAGTACAACCTCTCCTTGGCCCAATTTGGTTAATGAGATGAGAAACATTGATCGAATCCTGTTATTTAATGTTTTTTTCTATCTTCAACCAGTCGGTAACACTAGGAGGGTTCTAATTTGGCAACCATTATAAAGCCTTCAAAAAGAAGAGATTTAATTAATAAATACATGCACACTTTTCAAGAATTACGAATTATCCAGCTTTACCTTATTAGTTCTTCATAGTTCCCACGACCCTAATTGTGGATTTAGCTATTCATGATCAGTGAAAATGCAAGACTTATGAATTTTAATAACATAATTAAGCACTTACACAATAGAATTAAGCACAAGAAAATCTAACTCTTCAATGAGACTCACAAGATATTAAGTAGAAGGTGAAAATTAAAGTTTACAAGTGTTTCTCAAACTCTCTGATGTTTCTTTTCTGTTCTCCCTTAGTCCTCTTTGAAAAATAAACAAACAAAACCTATTTATAGAGTTCAAAAAAACAAATCCAAAACAAAAGAAAATATAACTATTTATGGCTCGTAGTTTGGCTTTCGTTAACTGTTGCTTCAATTCAGGACATGTCTTTTACAATATCCCTTTACGGCCCTTAAAAGGTTCCACGACCTATAGGAGTTGCGTCTGATGAAATTTTAGAAAGTCCTCATCTTCTGATCCTCAGGGTATGAGATTAAGTTTACGACTAGTAATGTCTTCTACTGCTAGTATGCATGCTCGTAGACTCAACTTTAGAAATACACCCTTCACTAAAATTGCTCATGAAACCTCCTTCACAGCTCATAGAATACAACACAGCCTGTGAAGTGTCTCGTGGATCATCTCTTTCAGCAACTTCTGCATACTTTGTCCAAAAATAATGCCAACCCTGAAATCCCACAAAACAAACACAAAAACACATCAAACCTACTAACATCACATTGAGCACAAACAAAATTCAAAGTTTTAAGCATCAAAAGTGTTGTATTTTGACAACACATCAATGAGTGCTATGGCAGTATCTATGTATATTTTGCTAGGATTATAGGTTGTGTTGCTTCTACTACAAATCTAGTATGTGAAATAAAATAAATTGCTTGGTGAGAGATGAAGCTACTTTAATTATGTATGGCAGTTATTCAATGAGACAAAAGTGTGGACTATTTGAGCACGACATCTCGGGGGGTAGGGGTGGGGAGGATATGATGCTTTCTAGCGGTAGATCTAGTGGGTCTTCTGATGTCGTACTAGTAATATACAAGGAAAGGGGAATTGTCTTTTGAGCATAAAAACTAGCTTACTAAGGAGTTATCAGTTGTTTCACTTACTCAGGTAGTAAAGTTTTGCATTACTTTTACATTAGCAGAGAACTAATTGGTTGTTACAATAGATGCTTGGTTTTGGAATCCATTATAAGGAAAGTCATATTCGTGAATCCTAGAATGGGTATTAATATGTTTAAGTGTGGAATTTATCTAAAATATCTATATGGGGATTGGTGACTTCATTGTTAGTCATGAGGAGTGCGTTGATACTGAGATAACAAGTGTATGGGCTAATGAGGTTTTGACAAGTTCACTTGTATGAATGTAATTGGGAATGTTAGTGAGAAAAGGCATGTGGATAATTGTTTGATTAATTAAATTTGGTTGGTATGACTTGGAATTGGGTTACCATAACCTATGAGATAGGTTTTATAATATGGCTTGACTTTGTTTACATTGTTCGACATATGATAATATGGTTACACGTGTGTCAATGGGGTTAAGTGATTATTAGGCTAGATATGAGAGAGAAGTCTGTAGAAGTTGGCTCAAGTGTGAGAAAATGGGTTTCTTTATAGCTTCTGATGCAATGACTAATACGACTTGGATTGCTAATGGCGGACACCATAAGATATATGAGAAAAATCTCGAGAGTACTTAAAGGTATGTATTAATCATGATTGATAAGGGAATCAGTTGCATAGTGTGAATCGAGATCCTTGATTTCATGATAACTTTACATTCGTGATAGTTAATTTTTGGAACGAGATTATTGATTATGTTGGTTATTGAGAATTTTGAGGGCATTTGAGTATGAATTTGATTATAGATCCTGTTACTTTTGATGATGAAAGAACTTAATAAAGTTTCATTTGTGTTGTTTGGTGTGAAGTAAAACGCAATCTATTGTGGAATTTTCTCATGACCCAAAATGAGGTCTTGACTAAAAGGCCACTAAAATTTGTAAGACAAGAATAAAGTACACTAAAAGAACAAAACCCAATAGATAAATGGTACCCACATAAAAACCATATTCCAAAACCTGGTGTCATGAGTATAAATAGCATCTAATAACAAAACTAGTGAAATCAATACATCTCAATGTTTGAATAGAAATAAAGACTACACAAGATATAATCTAATGGAAACTCAAAGCCTTAAATCTCACCACTAGATCTAGATAATAAACTACAAGAACGAATCAACCACCACGTGGAATTACCTTGCTAGAATCTGTGGGGGAGAAAGAAGTAGGGGTGAGTACACATAATATATACCCCGACTGTTTAACCGACTGGGAATCAGAAATAAAATAAACTATGAAATAATCTAGGGATGCTTCCACCTACAATAGGAAAACCATTCAGCCATTGGTGCCGTCAATTTATATAGAATAACATGAATAAAGTAAACATATAATCTCATAAACCAATCCAAAACAATGACAAGTAGTATAATGAGATGGTATGCAATGTCATGCAATGCAGGATGATATCAAGACCATCACACAACCTGTCATATACACCCCTGTCGAGCTAAGGCTCTATAGACTAAGGGGACTCATGAAGACCTCGCAAGCCATATATCTCAATCACAATATATCAAGTACCCTGCAACCTAACTCGTGGTTAAGGACTCGTGATAAGAATCTCAATATATCAACTACCTTTCCACCAGACTCGTGGTTAAGGACTCATGATAAGGATCACAATGTATCAGCCACCTTACCACCCAACTCGTGCTCAAAGGTTTTAAAAAATAGTTTCACAATTCACAATTTCTCAACATATCAAGACATATAGTATGAGGAGGCATGCAAGCAAGACACAATTATGGAAGCAATATTTGTCTCATTAAGTACAACCAATGTCAAATTTCTCAAAGTTTAACAATCATAATATTCAACCTCTTTATACATATTGGGATACAATTCCCTTTAAAATACTCCACCACGTTTTAGTAACTTTAATTTCTCAAATAAGCCATGATCCTCAATATCTGATCATAATTATCTCCTGTTCTCAACATGTCATATTCACAATATTCTCAATTTAGGATTATCATGGTCTCAAAGCAACACATAGATAATTAAAGCGCTCACACTAGTGTATCATTAAGAATTTCCAACTTAACATATGATAAGATCTCATCTCATAGATTATAATATAAGAACATTCAATAACTTAATCCCAATCTCAATGAAGGATAGCCAAACCTACCTCAACATCGAAACCGCACTCGAACACGTCTATTGAATAGACAAATCTTAAATTCAACTCCCGAAATGACCACTCTCTATCAAGAATGAAACATACATGTCATAAGGAGTCCAATGACACCCGTAGTACTATATTTTCCGTCCAAACCCAAAAGCTTATCTAAATTTATAATCAATTCCCAAATTTCAAGCATAGGGTTAAGACTAAGTTTTCCCACATACCTTAAATTTAATAGTATCAATATCATACAATACACCTAAAACTTAATAACATATATGTATATATACATATATATATATATACATATATATATACACATACATATATATATATATATATATATATATATATATATATATATATATATATATATATATATATATATATATATATATATATATATATATATATATATATATATATATATATATATTAGAACTTAAATATAATATTTCACGCAACAGGTAAGTTTTCTCTTAATGTTTTTGTCAATTAGTTTGTGGTGAAAATCTTTTAACCCCACTAACTTACTTTAATATGTAGGTTAAGTCGTATACGATATTTAATAGGCTATCAATTTAGTCCCCCTAATTAAATTAGTTATCTAAATTTACCCAAAACTTAAATAAAATTCAAGAGGACTAATTATCTAAATGACCTAATGGGTCATTAAATCATCCACCACTAAAAATCATATTTGTCCACAAACAAAAGGTAAAAAAACGTACCTGAAGCTTCAAGAGATGAGGGTATCTAGCACGCAAGTCAGACTCAGTCTCCCAAGTCGCCTCCTCAATAAGTCGACGTCGCCACTTAACCTTAACTGAAGTGATCTCCTCACTCCTAAGCTTACGAACCTGTCTATCTTGAATGGCTATTGGCTCTTTCTCATAATTCATATTCGGACCCAATTCCACGACATCATAAGAAATAACTTGGGATTCATCAGGTATGTATTTCTGGATGATGGAGACATGGAATACTTGATGGAGAACTGATAATCTAGGTGGCAAAGCCAACTTGTAAGCCACCTCACCTACTCTGTTCAGAACCTCAAACGGGCCAATAAAGCTCAGGCTAAGCTTTCCCTTCTTTTTGAACCTTATCACACCCATTATGGGTGTTACCTTCAACCACACATGATCACCTATCATAAACTCCAAGGGATGAACTCTCCTATCAACATAGCTTTTTTGCCAATTTGCGCTATCAACAGTCAACTCTTGATCAGGTGCATCAGCTCCATAGCATCTCTGAGCAAATCAATGTCTAATGTATCAACAACGACTTAGTCGAACCACCCAATAGGCGATCGACACCTACGCCCTTACAATGTCTCAAATGGTGCCATCTAAATGCTGGAGTGATAACTGTTATTATAAGCAAAATCTGCTAAGGGCACGTGATGGTCCCATCGGGCACCAAAGTCAATAATATAGGCCCTAAGCATGTCCTCCAATACCTGAATAGTCCGCTTAGACCGACCATCAGTCTTAGAATGAAATATCGATCTCATGTCTAATTGTGTAGCTAAACCATGCTGCAATGCAATAAAAAGGTGAACACCGAACCTCGATCTGACACAATAGAGATAGACATCTCATGCAATCTGACAATATCACTTATATAGATCCTAGCTAGCTACTCAACATTGTGGCTAGTCCTCACTAGAATGAATTGAGCTGACTTGGTCAACCGGTCTATAATCACCCGAATAGGTTCAAACTTACCCAATGCCACGTGTAATCTAGTCACTAAATCCATGGTAATATGCTCTCACTTCCACTCAGGAATAGGCATCCTCTACAGCGGACCTCCTGGCCTTTGATGGCAATTTAAATACTTAGCCACAAACTCTAAGTGTCCCTCTTCATCCCGCTCCAGCAATAATATTGCGTCATGTCATGAAGCATTTTTGCCACACCTGGATGAATCGAATACTTAGCACAATGAGAATCCTCTAAGATCAAGAGAACCCAATCACCTACCTTAGGCACACAAATATGCCCATTAATTCGCAATACTCCCTTAGAATCAAGAAAAACCGACTTAATTTCACCCCTCAATCCTTCCTCCCGAATCACACATAATTTATCATCATCAAACTGGTGAGCACACATCTGATCTATCAATGTTGACCTAACCTCAATGAAGGCCAAAACACTATGAGATAACAGTCTTTTAAAAACTCCAACTACTTACACTACCTAATAATCAAATTCGGTTGATAGAAAATATGTTTGAGGCTACGATGGTTAGTGAAGATAGAAAATATGTTTGAGGCTACGATGGTTAGTGAAGATCTCGTAATGTACCCAATAGAGATAATGCCTCCACAACTTTAAATAAACACCACTGTGGCTTACTTTAAATCATGAGTAGGGTAGTTTTGCTCATGGGCCTTCACCTGTTGCGAAGCGTACGCTATGACTCTTCCTTCTACATGAATACTCTACCCAAACCCATACCTGAAGCATTACAATAAACAACAAAGGGTACACCCTCCTCGGGCAATGCTAGAATAGGTATGAAGTCAATAACTGCTTGAGCCTCTGGAAATTTGCCTCACATTCATCGGTCCATGGATATGCAACTTCCTTCTGAGTTAGTCTGGTCAAAGGATCTACAATAGAGGAGAATCCTTGAACAAATTGACGATAATAACCTGCCAGCCTAATAAAACTCCGAATCTAGTCATTGAAGTGGGTCTCACTCAATCACGAACAGCTACGACCTTATTTGTATCAACCATAATACCATCCTTAGTCACCACATAACTCAAGAAAGTCACAGACTTGAATAAAAACACATATTGAGGGAACTTAACATGCAACTTCTCCTCACACAATCTCTGGAGCACAGTTCCTAGGTGACGGACATGATCTGCCTCACTTCTAGAATATACCAAGATGTCGTTAATGAATACAATTATAAAAACACCCAAGTAAGGTCTGAACACTCGGTTCCTCAACTCCATAAAAGTGGCTGGGGGATTAGTCAACCCAAACGACATAACCACAAACCCATAGTGCCCATATTGAGTCCTGAAAGAAGTCTTCAGAATGTCTGACACTTAAACCCTCAACTGGTGATACCCTGACCTCAAATCAATTTAGGAAAACACTATAGAACTATGAAGCTGATCAAATAACTAATCAATACGAGTCAAAGTATACTTGTTCTTGATGGTCACTTTATTCAAGTGACAATAGTCAATGCACGCTCTCATAGTACCATCCTTTTTCTTCACGAACAATATCGATGCACCCAAGAGGACACACTAGGCTGAATAAACCCCTTCTTCAACAAATCTTCTAATTTCTCCTTCAATTTTTGTAACTTTGCGGGAGCCATCTGATAAGGGGAAATAGATATGAGTTTAGTGCCGGTCTCCAAATCAATATCACACTCTAGAGAAACACCAAGTAAGTTAGTAGGAAGCACATCCATGAACTCCCTCACCACCCTTGTGGTCTCTATAGAATATTACTCTATAGAAATATCACGTACATGAGCCAAATAAGATAAACATCCATGCTCCATCATATGTCGAGTGCGAACGTAGGAAATCACCCCTTGTGATAAAAGCTAGGAGCACCTGTCCATATTAGCTGAGGTAAACCTGGATATGCTAAAGTAACAGTCTTAGCATAACAATTAAGGGTTGCATAATAAGGGGAAAACCAATCTATACCCAAAATAACATCAAAGTCAGGCATATCTAGAAGGTTCGAATCAGCCTGTGTCTTCCTACCAGAGAATACCAAAATACAACCCCGATATACCCAATCCACCACTAAGGATTCACCCACAGGTTTAGAAACAAAAATAGGAACATCAAGAGGCTCACACACATAATCAATGTCATTAGCAAAATAAGTGGGCACATACGAATCAGTGGACTTAGGGTCAAACAATACAAAAGTTGAACGATGGCAAACTGGAATAATATATATAATCATAGCATCAGATGTCGCTTTCTCTGTTTGGCCTACAACGACATAACATACTCAAGGCTAACCACTACCTGTGATTCATCCCGAGAACCACCTCGAGCGCCACCCTTAGTACCTATAGTACTACCTCTCACACTCTTTGAAGCACCTCTATTTACTAGGGATGGTGTTGACCGGGTCGTTTGTGTCCCTGATGGAAGAAGTAAGAGCATGCCTGCAATAATCCTTGGCCTTGTGGCCAAAGTCATCACTTTACATAACAACCTCTGGTCCCAAAACTCTGAGAAGGGTAACGTGAGGAATCATTGTGCATCAATAATTGGAGGAACAATCATAACTGGTCTTGCTAGATACGGGCCTACATGTGCTATCGACACTAGGAATGGCTACATGAACTAGTCTCCCCTGATAACCCTGAGCACCCAACCTTTGAGAATCTCTATCTCTGGGTGCAAAACTACCAAATGGACCATGATCATGAGACCTTTTACCACAAACATATCGTGCCTGCTTGATTCTCTCTATCATAGTAGCATGGTCAATAATACTTTAAAAGGGACCACTGAACAACACAAGAGAGGTTGTTGCCTCCTAAAGATAGCTTGCAAACGCCTTAACAAATCGGCAAATCCTCTCAAACTCTATGGGAACACTGGACATGGCATAGCAGCACAACCCATGCAATCGTGCCTTGTACATCACAGTCATAGAACCCTTCTCTAATCTATCAAACTCATCACAATGTCTATCACAAGGCTATAAGGTACAATCCTCTCAATAAAGGTCTCAGTAAACTATTCTCGACCTATCGCTGGAGCATCAACTGACCTCCATGCCATAACCTACCTCCACTACTCTCTAGCTATGCTTGTGAGCTGATAAAATGTGTATGCTAGTCCGTGGGCCCCTAGAATAGCAAAATTAAACAATCGATATTGGCATTCTATCAGAAAGTCAAAAGCCCCATCCCCGGCCGTACAATCAAATTTGGGAGAGCTAATCTAATAAATCTCTCAAAGCTCTTCTGCTCAGACAAGGGCATACCAGCACTGTCAAATATTGGCGGGGCTGAAAACCTTGGAGGTGCAATAGAAGGCATAGAAGATAGACTCGGGGTTTGAAATCCCTTACTTCCCTGAGCTGGCTATTAAGGACTAGCAAGTATAGAAGGAACTGAGGTGCCTGGAAGACCACTAGTAGTAGGAGTACCCTCCAACCTTGCCAACAATTGAATCAATAGCTCTTGTAATACCAGTGTACTCTATAAGACTATAGTAGGCTGAATAGGATCCTCAGTCTGCTCCTTATGCTCATAAAGTTGGTCAATATTAGGCACAAGTGAAGCCTCTCTGGTCAGACCTCAGGCTGGTGCTGCTCCACTAGCTCAACCTTAACCTCTAGCTTTGTTATGACCTTTGTCTCTCTCTAGCAGGGGCTTAGATAGTAGGTACTGACTCATCCTCAGTATCTCCAACTCTAGTCCTTGACATATGTGCAGAAAGAATAGATTAAAGGCATACAAAACTTGAATGTGAACAAATAAAATTAAAGAAATCAATGAAAAGATGAGTTCTCCTAACTAGCATCACATAGCCTCTCGAAGATAGATACGTACATATACGTACTGATCCACGAGACTCTACGAGACAACCTGCTCTTTAACTCATAATACCGGTGAACCTAGAGTACTGATACCAAACTTTTCATGACCCAAAATGAGGTCTTGACTAAAAGTCCACTGGAATTCCAAACCCAAGAATAAATTACACTAAAAGAAGAAAACCAAATAGATAAATGGTTGCCACATTAATACCATATCCCAAAACCTGGTGTCACCAATATAAAGAGCATCTAATAACAAAACTAGTGAGATCAGTACATCTCAGCCATTGAATATAAAAGTAGACTACACAACTAAGTTAGAATCTAATGGCAGCTCGAAGCCCTGAATCTCACCACTTGATCTAGATAATAAACTATTCGATGAATCAACCACCATGTGGAAGTCCATGGCTAGAATCTGTGTGGGGAGGAATAAGTAGTGGTGAGTACACATAATATGTACCTACTAAATCTAACCGACTGGGAAGCAAAAATTAAATAAACTGTAAAATAATCTAAGAAACACATCCACCTATAACAAGGAAAACTAGTACGACATCGGTGCCACAAATTCATATAGAATGGTGCGAATAAAGTAAACATATAATCTCAAATTACCTAACCTAGAACAACCACAAGTAGTGTAATGAGATGGTATGAAATATCATGCAATGCAAGATAATATCAAGGGTGTTGCACAACCTATCGTAAACACACCCGTTGAATTAAGGCTCCATAGACTACGGGGCTCTCACAGGCCATATACCTCAATCACAATATATCAACTACCCTTCCACCTAACGCATGGTCAAAGACTCATGATAACAATCTCAATATATCAACTACCTTTCCGCCTAACTCGTGGTCAAGGACTCAAGATAAGGATCGCCATGTATCAATCACCTTGCCAACTACCTCGTGGTCAAGGGTTTAAAAAGTAGTTTCACAATTCATAATTTCTCAACATATCATGACATGTAGTATGAGGATGTATGCAATCAAGATAGAATTAGGAAAGAAATATTTCTTTTATTAGCCACAATAAATGTCAAAGCTCTCAAAGTTTAACAATTATAATATTCACCCTCCTTATACATATTGGAATACAATTCTCTTTAAAATACTCCACCACATTTTAGTAACTTTTATTTCTCAAGTAAGCCATGATCCTCAATATGATATCAAAATTATCTCCCTTTCTCAACATTTCATATTCACAGTATTCTTACTTTAGGATTCACATGGTCTCAAAGCAACACAAAGATATATAAAGCGAACACACTAGCATCGCATTAAGAATTTCCAACTCAACACACGATAAGATCCCATCTCATAGATTATAAGATAAAAATATTCAATAACTCAATCTTAATCTTAAATAAGCATAGCCAATTCTACCTCAACGCCAAAACTGCAATTGAACACTTCACGGAATGGATAAATCTTGAATTCAGCTCCCGAATTGACTACTCTCTATCATGAGTGAAACATACACGTCACAAGGAGTAAAATGACACCCATAGTACTATGTTTTTAGTCCAAACCCAAAAACACATCTAAATATTATAATCAATTTCCAAATTTCAAGCATGGGGTTAAGCCTCAATTTCTCCACATACCTTAAATTTAAAAGTATCCATATAATTCAATATACCTAAAGCTTAAGTACATATATACATACATATATATATACATACATACATACATACATACATACATATATATATATATATATATATATATATATATATATATATATATATATATATATATTAGCACTTAAATATAATATTTGCGATAACTATAAAATAATAAATTTTATTTCTTTAAACTAAAAAAACATTGTTCTAGAACCTCTGTGGAAAAGAAAGGATTCTTAAACATATTGTTAGATTCTTCCTTCCATATTTTTAATGATTACTATCTCTTACTACCAATCACTCTATCCACTTTATGTTTTACTTTTTCAATAAATCGAACACCATGTAAACCCTAAGAAGGAATTGCACAATTCTTTCAACTTTTCAACCCAATATCTCCAAATAATACCTCTCATATATATACAAGGAGAAATAAAGCTATGCACACACCAAGAACTAATATTCAATGAATTTACTTACCTAAACCCTTTGTCCTTTTTCATGGTTCTTCGTTCACGCAACATGTAAGTTTTCTCTTAATTTTGTTTGTCAATTAGGCTGTGAAGTAAAATTCTCAACCCTACTAACTTACTTTAATAAATAGGTTAAGTGGTATACGATATTTAATAAGTTATCAATTTAATTCCCTAATTAAATTAATTATCTAAATTTACCCGACACTTTAATAAAATTAAAGAGGATAATTATCTAAATGACCTAATGGGTCATTACAATGTTTTCCTATAAATAATGACAATAAATGGGTTAGGAGCGAGTACATGTACCTTGGGCATTAAACATTTTGAGCATTTAGGGTTGGGTCATGAGTATGAGTTAAGACTTCAAACATCCTGATAGCAATGATGACAGATACATATTAAGAAAACTAAAGGAGATTATACATCATGCATAGATCCCTGATTAAGAGTTATAAATTATATGGATTTAGCTTTGAGTTTGTGTGATAATGTGAAGCAGGCTGATCAACACTGGCTTATCAAAGATTATCAACTACTTTTCAAAAAGCTTTGTTTTGGTTGAATGACAAACTGTGATACATGAGAAATTCTACGTTACATGTTAGGTTGGATTGTTCAATCATAAGAGGTGACTCATTAATATTATAGAAAGGACTTACAATTTTATGTGTCATTAATGATTTTGGATTAGATGGATACTACTTCATTGATGAAAGTTAACATAAACTATCACGATGGGTTATGCAGAAACATAGAGGTAAATAAAGGTTATATGCTTATGACATACAAAATTTAGGGGGTGATCAAGAATTTCTTAAGTTGGCCTGAGGGTGTGAGTATTTAAGTAGGTGTTGAGGCATTTTCCCCTAAAATGATTACATGTGGTTGAAGTCGATTTCTAATTGAATAATTATAACTTGTGGAAAAGGCACTATCAGATTTAAAATTCATTTCATTAGCCTTGGGTATGACAAATTTCCAAAATAGGATGCTTAGGTTTGCTTGGAACAGATGGTAAAGTCATAACTCAAAGTTCAGATAGTGACGCGAAAATTTTCAAGGAACTTACATGCTAATAATAAATTGAGAGTCATAAGAAAAGGATCAATAAGGTCATAATATCACGCTGGCATTAAATTTCTAGTGTTAGTTTTAGATTATAAAGAAGATGTTATGTTTTGATGAGTTGAATATGTTTCCAGCTATGTGGGCAACCAAGTTTGGCATCATGAGCAAAGAAAGGCAAAATAGATAAGTATCAGATAGATGACTGAAGGTGATTTACTTACGGTATTTTGACACTTTTTGTATTTATTTTATTGTTGAGGACCTGATTCAGCTACTATTTTAGAGTTGGGGCTGTGTAAATTAAGGTTTTATAAGCTTGGGAATATCATTCAGCAGTTGTCTTTCTTGGTTGTTACCTTCCTTGGGGCAAGATTAATTGGATTCTCTCTTATGAATATGCATTTTGTAACTATTAGATTTGTGCAACTTATGTTCAATGAGGATTATGTTAAGAGAATAGAACTTGGATGAGATTTGTGATGGTTTCTATATTG